>JAOWAW010133856.1:7918-35498 GCA_028565695.1 Nicola tetela
CGAACCATGGCCTCTAGATGACTGCCGATCACAAAAACGCAAGAGGAGCACATCAACTACTATTAACCGCCAACAAAGCAAGGACTCCTACCGGGTGGATGTAGGTAGGATTTTCTGTCATAACAGCCTTGGCATCGGCCTGAGCATGGCAGCGGCGACATAACGCTGCAACGGGACACCCAGCAACTGCCGACAAGACCTCCAGCAAGTTCTTGCGGCAATGTTTCGTTCTGGCGCTGTGGTCGCTGGATATCCATTCTTGGTTGAAAGGATTTTCGCAAACAAAGCGAAATCTTCCCTTTGAGACGGGCTGTGTGCTTGGCGCGGCATCAGACCCCAAGAGAGCCGGAAAAACTGACAACCAGACGGTGAACTTCAGATGTTTCACGGTCAAGTTGTCTCCATACATGTACATGTATACCTATAGTGTAAGTCTATTGTCACTGGGGGGCCTACATTTAGCATGTGCTCCCTATATTTCCATTCAAGTAGTGCTCACTCAAGTACAGTGGGGATTCCATACATTTCTGGGGAGGAGATTGGAGAAGGCAACGCTCTCTGAGCGGCCGCAATTTTGCCGTAGGCTTCTACCATGGCAACCGGGTGTACGTAAATTTACGGATCTCTCAGACTGTCAAAGGATACGAGAAAATTGATACCGTCAAAGTCGAGCTTATTCCGAATTCAAACTTGCTAATACACTCCACTTAGTATTCCGTATCTTAATCATTCTCTCTTCTGCAGCGGCTGACAATCCTTCTCTCTTCTGCAGCGGCTGCAGTGGACAGTGGTCGTGTATCTGACGGTCCACGTCCACTGTGCATTGCAGCCGAATGAAAAGCAATATCTTCAAACCACTCGACCGATGCGCCAAGACAAAAAAAAAAAACTTGGCTTAAGAAGTGACTACGATACTACCGATCGCCACATCGCTGTGAAGGTTGAGACAAGCCTCTCTGACCCATAACCGATCACCGTGGGAGTGCCTCAAGGTTCCCACCACGTTCTATTCTTAGCGTTCATGAACGACTTGCCCGCAGCTGTAGGTCAGCCGACTGAACTCGATGCAGACGACGCACTGACCCACCAAATACTGAACAACAGGGCCACTGACACTCCCACGCTTCAAACAGCCAGCAGCGGCGCAGAAATCTGGACAACTTTGTGGTATGGCCGGTTCGACGACGCAAAGACAAAACTGCTCCTGGTTAGTAGTCTCCGCAAGTAATCACAGCTTGATCTCGATGTGTCAACTCCAGCAACTGAAGGACAACCGATAGACCTAGTTTCCTCTCACCGCCATCTAGGCCTTCTTTTTACAAATTCCCTTCAATGGACGTTGCATATCCAGAACCTTCTGCAGCGAAGCTCCCAACGTGCTGGTCTTCTACGCTTTATGTCCCCATCTCATATCCTACCACCACACATAGCGAGCGTACTGTATAAGTCATACATACGACCCACAATGGAATACACCTCCCCGGTGTACTTTTCCATCCGAGAAGAGGAAGCAATGCTCTGGGGAGAGTACAGGCAAGTGTAGCTCAATACCCCCTACAAGCTCGTTGGGACACCCCGAAATCAGCTCTCCTTCAACAGCTGGATTGGCCAGCTCTCCGGTGGCGCAGATTAATAGAAAGCATTACTCAGAGTCTTAAACCAGCTTATTCACAACAGAACATCTCCAGCTAATGAGAGACTATTTCCGTTTTCACCCACTACACCCCGAGCAAGACGAAAATCATTGCAGCTTCTTTAGGGCAATGCCATAATCAAGTGTTACATGCAGTCGTTTTTCTTTGGAGCATCAGTCCTCTGGAACACTCTCCCGCATCATACTCAGTCAATCACAGGAAAACACCAATTCAAACAAGCTATAATGGCATTCTTTGAGTCCTCCAAGTATAACACTAAACCATCTCACACCCTGTAACAAGTGCTAAAATTCATCTCAACAGATAACTCTACTGTTGGGAGCGTTGCTACGTTCTCTTCTGGCTATGTCATTCTCATTTATTTTTCTCTTCTCACTCAGCATCTTTCTTCCTGATTTTGTAAGCTTTATTCCTTGATGAAAACCCCTTGATTAGGGTAAGTCTCCCTTTTGGAAAATCCGAAAATAACAATAATAATAATAATAATAATAATAATAATAATGTTACTTAAATTATGAATTCCCAGCAAGAGCATACCCAACCAAAGTTATTATAAATTGGACTAGAAAATTCCTCTTCTAAAAACACAGTAGCAGTCGTGCAACCCATTTACATGATGGTCTGGTGGATAATATGGAATGGAATGAATGATTCCTCTGCTTCTTCCTTCATCTCTCTCTGTAAAACAGTTCACTCTTAAGCTTTCTCCCCTTGGCTCTCTTTCCATGTGTTCGTTTCTCTCTGTAAGATCCTAGTGAAGATGACGCACCACCTCACTGTATCTTTACTGAGTTTAATCTCTCCTATAATGTGACAATCTCCAGCTGTCCGCATGTTTAACTTCAAAATTCAGTAATTTGGGTGAAATGCTCGAAATACCAGAATATTCGATCGTGCGGTCAAAGAGAACTCGTACAGTTATTTGGGGTAAAGGTAAAAAGGTAAAGCAACTATATTTTTTATGTGCATTGGCCAGTAGCACATTTTTGCTTATCGAGGGCGTTTGCACAGCCTTACCTGGCACCACAGACATGGACCTACCGAAGTAGGTGAAGCCTCTCCAATTATTTTAAGACCCTGGGTGAGGATGCAGCAAAGCCTCCCAGCCTCAGTTTAGAAGTGAGCGTCTGGCGGATTTGAACCCGCTTAGAATCGCCACCTCTGAGAATGGAACTTGTGCGCGTTAATCACTTGCGCCACTGAGGGCTAAAATCATTTCAGCCCGCCTATAAAGCCGATTGAAGTTAAGTAAAGTCAGCATGTCATGCTTTGTTTTCTCCACTTGCCCAAGGGTTAAAACCTGTTTGCCCAATCGAGAGGCTAAAGTTAATGTCAGCTGATCAACTTTTAGCTGATTAGAAAGTATGACAAATTTATAGTTCAGGGAAACTTTAGTCACATACTTCAGCCGGTTTTATTACCAGGATGTTTCGATCTGAGCTTCGCAGGTCTTCTTCAGCTAAAAAGCACTGATTATAGGCAACGTCAAGTGAATCATGATATTTTGTCTCTTAAAAATGTATAGTTGGTGTGACCAACACACACCGTGTGGAAGTTGAACTGCCCTGCAAACACCTTCATAGTTTTCGAGTCAACACTATATGGTCTGTCAAACTGTACTGTGCAAACATGAGTTCTGCAATGAATGGTATCCTCAGTAGAATGGGGAGAAATAGACATGATCAATCTGATAAGGGTAAAGTCTGTAGGTATGCCTTAACTTGTGACATCATCATCCACTCAATTTGTGGTGCAATTGTAACAGCAATTTTAAATTTATTTCTCCAATCTCCATTAGTCTGTCACAGAAGATCACTATGTCATATTCTCCCCTTCACACTTCCTTCAAGTTTAGTCTTCTCTATTAGGTGGAAAAGCAAAATCCTTTCAAGAAGTTCAGCATTAACAAAAGGTAAGCCAAATCAGAGACCATTACAAAATAAAGAAGACAAAGCAGTAATATAAGTATTTCACTTCGAAATTGGAAGTCATTTTTCTGAAAGTGTAACACAAATGCTAAAGGAAATAACTAAACATCTTTGCTGATTGCCCAATTTTGCAAAACCTTGGAAATCTTACGAGTAAGGTGTGTGGAACTCTCTCTACACTGAGAAAATTATGAGTGGGAAAACAATGAGCCCTTTGTTTAGAGCGATTGTGTCCAACGGAATCATGACTATCCATAGACTGCTCACACACTGCCCAGACACAGACGGTCCTCCCAGTCACTAACCTTATCAGTGAACCATCAAATAGACGCACAGACACAATCACAAGCACGAACGCAGACACTTTTTGACAGCTTTGTCTTTGCATTGGTACTGCTCACTGACTTCTCTACTCTTTATCTTTTCTTCTCTTTTATTTCTCTCACTTCTACAAAATAGGAGATGAGAAACAAAGCCATGGTGTTCTACTCCGAACTTTTAAACCATGAGAAAATAAAATCAGGAATACATCAGCAGGCTAGAAATAGCAGGACAATTTATCTCAACCATGGACGTGACAAAGTGTTTGCTTAAAGCATCACGCATTTCACTCTAATTAGCAAGTGGTGTCGTTTTCACATAATCTTCCTCAACTGATTCCACAACACTTGCTGGTTTGCCACCTTCCTTGAGAATGATAGGAGGATCCATGACACAACTTTGGAGCTCATCTATTCTGTCATATATATGCATATTATTTTCAGCAATTGGTTGTGCTGTACCTGAATTTTCTTTATATATGTTATCTTCTGAAGCAATTGACCTTGAATTGTTTGTATAGTAGCGATCTTCTGCCATGGTTGACCATTCAAGGCCATTCATTGGTAATGGCATAGAGCTTTGCGAATTCACAGTTTTGCTACCAAGCTCTGCACTCCAAGATGGTACTGGATAGGTAGGTACCATATAACCGTTATCATCAATGATTTCTTCACGAGTGTGAAGTGACAGCGCCATAGAGCTGTCACAATTCTCAATTTCGCCACCAGGCTCTGCAATCCAAGATGGCACTGGATAGACAGGCACCATATAACCGTTATCATCAATGATTTCTTCACGAGTATGAACTGCCTTCCATTCATCCTTTGAGGAATCTGCAGAGCTATCCATCTTGCACAGCCTTGATGGTGTTGATGCAGTAGCTACTTCATAAATTATATTCGTGGTGGCCTCTTCTCCAGTTGGCTGTGTGCTGTCAGCATCTAGTGGCTCCAAGTAAAAAGACTCCTGTGATGGTACAGTAGGTGTCTTCACGATGCAACAAAAAACTGTTGAAATTAGACACAAAGAATTTTATGAGCAAGGGTAAAAGTATTTCTGCAAAATTAGTATTCAAGTTTAAGGTACAATAGTTAACAGGCCTTAAGTACTGGAGCCTCAAGGCTCCCTGTATTTTGCATAAAACAAAACTATTTCCGCAGACCCATGATCTTTTCAAGAGATCTGATCTTATGTGAGATCTTAAATTATTGCTAGTATGTAATTTCATTACAAGCAGCATAACATATCCCACTTACGAGGAATGTGCCCATTTTCCTTCCTCAAATATGCCAGAACGACTCCAATGACCAAAACACATATTGCAACACCACAAAATATGGCTCCTCCAATTGCTGCAGCTGAAGAGCCACCCTTGGATGATTTGCTTTGGGCTGTTAGCACATCAACAAAGCACTATAGATTAGCAGTAATCGGTTATTATTAGTACACTAACAGACCCTTCCCCAGACCATTTTTATTAGTCAGCCGAAATACACAGGAAACTGATCATTCAAACTGCTATCCCGCTGTAATTTCCCATCTTAATCACAATAATTTTGATTCTCCCCTTCATGCTTCATATAAAATGGTGTTGGAATGCCCAATGCACAAAATTGGATGGAAGCTTTGACACTATTTGCAAATTCAAGTTCTAAACCAGCCCACTTTTTGTTATTGTGCAATGGCCTAGAAGTGTAAAGTATGTTGCCCGCAAGTCGACCTAAAACCAAAGGCTGTCATGAAACCAGTGGCTTGATGAATGTGTGTACTCCGAGGCTGTGGGGTTGAGCTGAAGGGGCAAATAATTACTGCTAATTAAAGTGATTGATACACATCCCAGCAACAGGATGTGGATAGATGAAGGCGCTGGAAAACTTGGCGCAATAGACTACCACATCTCTCCTTCAGCCTTCCTTGATGACAGCTGAACAAAATATTCATTGCCATCACAAGCACTGCCTTTGCTTTCACTAGGTACTTTAAACTGTAAATGCTAAATCATTACTCGCATGTGACTAATGCAAACCTATCCACAGAGACAACGGATGTACTGATATAGTTTTACCAAGCCAAGCTCCAACTGGATCGGAAGCACTACAAGAATGGCTGCTGCTGGGTGTTCAGTGTTTATTATCACCCTCTACATGACCTAAGCACATGGTCTGGCCACTGGTAAGCACAGATTTATAATTGAATGGTGCACATCTTCTTACACATGGAAAAAACACACAATCAAAGTGGGAAAATCTTTTTGGAAGAAAATAAAAATTTTGCACAACATGCAATCTCAGGGTAACACCATCTTACAGTTAAAGTCACGAGATAATTAACTCACATCAGGCCCAGTAGGAACTGGAGAGGGTTCCTACAGATGTTATTGGATGTGTGTGTGTGTGTGTGTGTGTGTGTGTGTGTGTGTGTGTGAGTGAGTTCGTCACAGGGACCACAATTATGGGGGCTGCAATCGCCCCAAAATTACTCATAGTTCGTACAGAGTACCCTACTGAGTGCCTACATTCTCTTTTGACAACTGTCTTGGGTTGTCACACAGCGTGGGATACCCCAAGACTAAAGAGCACTTTTGGGGCATTTCCAAGATTTTGCATTGGGGCAGACTGATGTGTATTGCACAATGAGCCCAGTGACATACCTGTAGATCAACAGGTCATGGGTGAGCTGATTCTTGATGTAAACGTGTCAATAGGTACATCTATCAATAGAAGTTTGGCTGAGGAACTTACAACCAATGCAAGTGGATTGATATCATTGTTTGCATCAATCATCAAAGGGATTTCATATCAGAGGTGACTGGCCAAAACATTGCTAAACAAGTTTAAATTTGTACCAGCAAAGAGTGGTGTCTTGACAAAATGCTGGTATATACTTGTTAGACCCTGTAGCAGGCCAAGCCCCTATAGCGGGCCACGGCCCTATAGTGGGCCACAATACCAAATCTGGTCATGTTTGGGATGAAAGGTTCTAGCCTACTATCAACAACACAAAGCTTGGTAATCAATGTGGAGTTTGGAGTTCAAATGTTGCGCTTCAGTGACATTGAACGAGAATCCAGCTTGTAATGCATTATTGAGAAAACAAGAAATGGTATACGAAGAAACAAGTCATAACATGCCTCAAACTGTCGATGGTTGTGGACATGACAGGCTCAGATTTCATTGACAAGCTCTTGCTTTGTTATACAGCGCTAGTGAGGCAAGCCAACTTTAGATGATCAGTAAAACAAGGCATCATCTGTAGTGCTGAAGAAATAATTCTCTAGGGCTTTCTTTAGGTGACGTTCACTTATGGATAAGGCTTCTGGTGTCTAGGAAAGTTCTTGGATAATTTTTCGAGTTCCCCTTGTCTTGTTGGAGGCTTTCAGTTTGCAGGCTTCAACGATATCGTACGTTAACCAAAACTGGTCTGCCCCTCAATCCTTTGTCTTATTTGCTTTTCAAACTGTCCCTGATGCATTTCCTACATGGAAGCCATCCACAGGGATAAGCACTCCTTCATTCATCACTGATTTGTTTGAGTAACACGTTCAGTTCATTTGTCTTCATGCAAACAATCAACAGAAGTTGTGGTCTTACTTGCTTTTCAAACTGTCCCCGATGCAGTTCCTACTCTGATTTATGGCAACGGTATGTTCTGCCCGCCTGCCCTTTGATCTTGCCCATGACCAGATTTGGTATTGTGGCCCACTATAGCGCCATGGGCCCACTATTGGGGCTCGCGTACTTATCCGATAAAAGTACTAAGTTTTGAGGCCGGGGAGTGAAGATGGGCTGTTCTTCGCTCAGCCTTTCTTTACAGTTGGCGGTTCTTTCTTCTTTGAAAACATGGTTTCCGGCACAATAGCGTACAAGGCAGTACAGTGTACATCCTTGTACGCTCTTGGCAATGGTGCCAGCTTGGTACATCCTGTATTCATGTTTTGTGTATTCATGATATTAGTATCAGTGACCACCGATCTCCCTTGGAACACCCAATGTTTTTTTCCTGGGTCTACAATACGTAGGAAGAGCCAGCGAGGGTTCCATGCACCTGTGCCACTTGTTAATAATAGATCTCCTCGTTATGGCAATGCTTTAGCCCAAACACTGAGGTAAAAGAGTTGTTCTCAAATTACACAAAATGCTGTGCTGCAGAGAGCAAACGTTAGCCAACCATTGCCACAGTTACCCAATGGTTGGCACAGTTAATGCCTACGCTCAAGCCAGTCCATAATATAGTGGAGCTTGGATAAGACGTACTCCCTGGGGAATCCCAAAAAAGTATGTGCTAACCGAAGTATGTCCTTACTGTAACTGCATGATTAACTATACAAGGGACATTGCACCTGCACATGTGCATCATGTACATGCAGTAGTAGTTAAAATCTTCACAAATTCATTATGGATTTAACACAAGTGGAAGTACCTCTTCTGTTGACATCAATATCTGACGTCTACGGGAAACACAGAACTGAGGATTTGTGGATGCCAAGTACAAAAAACACAGACTAACTGGAGATTTTTCCGCTGGCGAGGGCATTTTAGTACGTTTTAACCAAAAGTACGTCTTAAAATTCACGTCTTAACCAAAAATAAAGTATGGCATTTGCAATACCTGCCATTCGGTTATTGCCCAAAAGTACATGTTAACCGAGTATATATACTAAGACGAGTGCATAGTAACCAAGTTTCACTGTATAAGGCGGAAAGGTATTCGTAGACATCAAATACTGATTAATCTTTAACACTCACCGGTCGCACAGTTTATGCCCATATAGCCGGGTGGGCAACTGCAATTGTAAACAGAAATCCTGTCATTGCAGGTTGCTCCGTTTTGGCATGGTGTGCTTGCACATTCATTGATCTCTATGCAGTGCAGAAAGAAAGTCTTTGAAAGAAATATTGCAGCTAGGCTGTGTTTTGCTGCTGAATGTACTACTACACATAGTAGTATATGCGGGTCTGGTCTAGTGTCCATTGTGGACGTAAACAGTAGACCTGTAGCAACTGGTGCTCACTTGTGTTATCATAGCATTGTTTAATAGCAATAAATTATTGATAAATAAGGTTACTGAGATCTAGACACATGTCATAGCAACAGGATATAGCCAGACCTAGGCACTGGAAAACATGGGACTACAGACTACACATCACTTCTTTCAGCCTCTTACAATGACAACCCACCAACTTCTTCGTTGCCCTCACAAGCAAGGCCTCTGCCTTTACTAAGGGCTTCGAACTGTAAATACTACATCTTTACTCACATATCATTAATGCAGACTTATGCATACTGTTGTGAAACCAAACGCCGAGGGTCAAAAAAATTTACTAAACTACCCAGAGACCAAGCAACCACAAGGTCGGATACTGACTCTTCCAAGAGTAAATTTATTATGGACTGAGCCACCACTGGAGAGTGGAGGCTCTTTAAAAACAGAATACAGCATGTGATTGACCTAAAGAATCCAGGTGAAATATGTTAGAAGTTGACGAATCAGAATATAGCATATGAATAGTTGACGTCACTAGAAGTTGCTAGAAGTTGCCGCTGCAGCTACAATCCAGCCTCTCACAATGAATTCATTGTGATGTTAATGTGTACATGACGATCAACTTCCTCCTCAGTCTTTTCAGCGTGCCTAGTTTTGTTTTGATAAGTGCTGAACAAACATGTCTGTCAGGACTTGTATTTGTGTCGCTGATTACTCCCTTGAGCCACAGACCACATGGATGACACTCATCAGCCACAATTACAATGTCACTTGGTTGTAAATCCCAGGACTTCTGGCGCCATTAGTTTGAGGAGAGAGGGTAGGTAAGTATTCTTTCACCCGGTGCTTTCAAAAGTGATCAGCTAATGTTTGTGCATAGCGCTAACATTTGCGGAAGCAAAGATGACCTTTTTCAAACATTCCTGCAGGATATGCAGGGGTAGACCAACCAATCAGGAAGTGGAATGGAGTTAAAGGGACACAATTATGGGGTCCGGGTGTGAGGGTTTGCAAGAAAACTGTATTAATTTTTGCCACTGAATCCCTTTGAATCTTGGCAGTCCTCGGCTTAGAGGACTTGATTTTGGCATAATCTCATGTAGTTCATCATGGTCAACATTTTCATGTAGGTTTTGACTCTAACTGAGAAATTTGAGATATTGGCGTCTCAGTAGTTGTCAACCATCTCTCCAGCACTAAAATCCATCTTTGTTTGGGGTTTGGACTTTCGGAGTCTTCAAAGGCTAAGGAGAAAAGTGTTTGTTGAACATTTATCCATCTCAAGGATAAAGTAGACAAAAGAAGAGGTGATCACAAGAGAAAATATTTTTTCGTCAAATGATGTTGATACAGAGAGGAGAGCTTCAATACCACCATGCTATTTCATACTTTTACAGACTCTACTGTCATTCTGGACCAATAACAAATGCTCCACACTCTGCCTTGGAAGTACCTGTTGTTGACCGTGACTTGCCCTCTATGGAACAGCAGTCAGTACGTATCTTGCTGTCGTAGAGTAGACCTTTGCCTGCAGGCCTATGAATTCATGCCCGATGGTTTGTTGGAGTCAGACCTCTTCAGTAAGAGTAAGTCTGACTCAGACGAAAGTGTTAATCAGAGAATCAAGGAATGAACATGCCATAAGGTGTTATTGCAGGCGATTTGAACACATGCCATATTTTCAGGGCTTGACTCAAGCCTCAATGGCTTATGTTCCTGATTGCCTAGTTTATATCTATCCCACAGTGAGTCTTGTCAATTGAAATTGCCCTGTGGCAAGTAAAAACTTGTTTGTCAGGGTCCTGATATGTGTCAAGTTGTTTCGTTTGGCAATGATGAAGCCTCCAATTACTCTGATTTAGTCCACTGGTGCAGTTTTCCCAGTGACGAAAAGTAAAAAAGAAAAGACTCTAAGGTAAAAGAGGTATGAGATGATAAGTTTTCCTTTTCTCACTTCTACTACAGTGGCCTTCTACTTTTTCTGTACTGTATGAGCATGTACTACAGTATTTCTGACCAGAACAACAGCAGGTCATGTGCACGTCTTCGCTGTCACTGTTGCTTGTGGATATAAGAACTCACCGTTGTTCCTAACAATGCCCAAAGTCTGCTGACCATGATCATGTCCCTTTAATACATCGTCACCGATTGGGTCCATCGGTACGTGGAAAAGAGGGGACGAGTTTAAGATATTCTCGACTTCACAAAGAAATGTGAGCAGAGTCTCATACCTGGGTTTTTGTTCTTTCAGAAGAATATGCAGCGTTTCCTTGACACTCTAAATACTCCTCTCCCAAATGCCTCCAGCCTCAGGATCAGCTGGAGCATTAAAAATCCACCAGATGCCTTCAATCCCCAACCTGGAGATGATCTTATCCTGATTAAGTTGCAGCAAGCAATTCCTCAACTCCTTCTCTGCCGCACAAAGGTTTGTCCTGTTGTCAGACCACATTGTTTTGGCATTACCTTGTCTTGCCTGAAATCAAGAAATGGCTTACAGTGCTTTATCTGTATCAAGCGTGTCTGTAAGCTCTGTGTGCACTGCCTTTGTTGCAAGGCATTGAAAAATGACACCCCATTGCTTGACAGCGCTGCATCCTTGTGTTGAAAGCATGGGGCCAAAATAGTCAACACCTGTTGCCATAAATGCTCCTCCCAGCATCTTCACCCTCGGAATTGGTAGAGGTGCCATTCAAGCTAAGTGAGGTTGACTCTTTCAAGCAATACAAAGTTGGCATCATGCCACCACTTTGCAAATTGCCTGTTGTGCCTGGGGAATCCAGTACTTCTGCCAGAGCTCAACCATCACAGCCTCATGTGCACAATGCCCCATTCAACCATGCACATGTTGTATTAGCAGTTGCATATGCAGATGATCTTTTGGCAATATCGAAGGAAATTTGGCAGACATCCCAACTTCAGGAGATCGCTTCAATCGAGTGTCTACACAGATGATGTCCTCCACTAGTACTGGGTTTAGGTTGTAAATGCAGTTCTTCTGACTGACATCCTTCCTGGCTCTCAGATCCTCTAACTCCTATCAAAATGTATCTTCTTGTGCTGTCTTTACCCACAGTTGCTCTGCCTCATGAAATTCATCAGCAGTAAACTCGCCACTTCTATGAGTTCTGTGCTTCAACAACCAATGGCAAAGAGTCACTACTGTGTGCACATCCACAGTCCACCAAGAGAACTGGTCAGCCTTTGGCATTGCTTCATTTACCATCATAACAGCAGTTCTTCTCTTGGAATACATGACTGGCTTAGTCTCCAGAATATGTCGAGACTCTTCTTTTGACTTCTGTTCCTAAGACCACAAGCTCACTTCATTCATTAGAAAGCATGGGCCTTCAAACCATTCTTGACAGGTTATGAGCTCTAGTAGACGTCCAAATGAAGCTACATCTGCAACATTTAATCCTGTCGGCACATAGTGCCACTCTTCCGGCCTCGTAATGTGATGAATTTCTGCAACTCTGTTGGCCACAAAGACATTGAAATGAGCATCAGTTGCACAAATCCAACCTAGAACATTCTTGGAGTCCATCCAGCATGTGATAGATGTAATTCGTCTGCTGGTACTCTTGTGCACAGCTTCAATCAGTCTGACAGCTAGAACTGCAGCTTGTAGCTCCAGCTGTGGGATGGGGAGACTTTTCAATGGAGCTACTCTTGCTCTTCCATGAACTAGCTTGATGTGAACTCACTGCTCTTTAACAGTCCATCTAAAATACAAGGTGGCTGCAAATCCAACTTGACTCGCATCGCAGAAGATGTAGATGCTGATCTGGTCCTGCAACATTCCACCAAACAGATGTCTCGGAATCTTTAAATCACCAATCATTGCCAGTTCATTTAGCCATTTGTGTCAAATAGATATAAGGTCTATTGAAATCTCATCATCCCATTCGATTTGTTGAAGCCAGAGTTCCTGTAGGAATACATGGGTCGCAACAGCCAACCTGCTGGAAGCCCAAGTGGATCGTAGATGTTCATCACAGTAGACAAATGGTGCATTTAGTGGCTGGATCATAAATGGACTTTCCTTTGTAGGTAAGCAGGTCACTCGCAAGATTCCAGATGACTCCAAGTGCTTGCTCAAGATGATTTTCTACGTCAAGACTGACATGCCCTTCTCTGAGCATGTCTGGAGCAAAAGCTGTGAAGACCTCGTCTGGGTTGGAAGACCAAGGTCTGAGCATAAATCCTCCTTTGCACAGAATGTCTTTTAATCCTCTGGCAAGCTAAATAGCATCAGTTAAATTGTCTGTGCCAGTGATAATGTCATCCACGTAAGTATCTCTGGTCACTGCTTCTACAACATTGTGGTTAGATGCAGCAAATTCTTCTGCTGTACGTCTGTAGCAGCACTTTGCCACACACGAAGATAATTTTCCTCCAAATTTCACCACAGGTGATTCATACACATCAAATCTGCTAGAACATCGCTCTCCACACCAGAGAAATCGAAGCAATGCACGGTTCTGTTTGCTAACAAGAACTTGGCTGAACATAGCAACCATATCAGAAGTGATGGCATTTCTCTTCTCATGCCATCACAAGAGAATGCTTGGGATCAAAGTGAAGTAATCTGGCCTTTTCATGAGGAAATCATGCGAGCATTTTCTGTGGCTCTTCGCAGCCACATCCAATACAAGGCGTACCTTGCCTGGCTTGTTAGGGTTACAAACTGCTATAAGCGGCAAATACCAGGTGTTCACAGGTCTGTTGGCAGCTTCTTTGTCTGTTAGCTTACGAAAATGGCCGTCAGTGAACATCTTGTTCATTCCTTTATAACAGAACTGAGCAAAGACAGTACATTGTTGCTGACTCTTGTCAAGACAATGCTCGAATGCTAGCATTTTCTTTCTTACCATATCCAAGCTGGGAGGAAAAGTTTCCGATATGTTACGACACAGAATTGGAGAAATCTACCGTACTTGATTGTGGTGAACTTGCTGATGAAGCATTTCTTCTGCTTTGTGATCCTCTAGACTCTTTGCAACTGATTGGTCATACTTGCAGCCAAATGACTCAGTTCACCAAGTACTCTTCATGAGGTCAACAAAATTCTCCTCACTTTCAATGACAGCAATCCGATAAACAGGCTTTGTTGTTGTGTCACTATGGTCACCAAAAGAAATGAAACATCCAGTTATGGACCACCGAAGAAGTGTTCATTGTAAGAATGGCCCTTTTATGCGAACTGGAATCCCTTCCTGTGCCGTGATGAGCTTAGTATTATTAAGACCAATCAGAGACTGTGGCTGTTCTGCAGGATTTGGCAGACTATACCTTTCGCAGTCCGGAAACTGTTTCTTGAGCCAGTCACCAGATATGTACTGTTGCCCCAATGGAAGCGCTCAAACAGCATAAACATTACGCAGATCATACTTTCTGCAACCAGGCGAGCCACTCTGAATCATCATGGAAATCTTGATTGCAGACTGTTGCAAAACACCACAGATGGTTTGTATACATGGTTGGCTGCTCACACCAACGCACCCAAGCTCCTCCACAAGTTCTGCTGTAACGAGTGAGATAGCGTTTCCTTCATCTAAATATGCAACACACCTTTGCTTTCCTGCTGGACCTGACAAAGTAACTGACACGTGCACAGTTTTCATTAGCACGTGTGTATAACTCTTGTCATTGCAGATTGCTCTCACAGATGCTGACAGTGCTGTTGTGTCATGCAGGAGCTTGTGATGCTTCTTCCTACAGTTGCCAATGTTGCATTGCTTAGTCTGCTTGCAATCCTTTATCGCACGTTGAGTGGAGAGACATCCCTCACACGCTTTAGAAGTTTTAACCCACTTATTCCCGTCCAATACTGACAGTTTGGCAAATTCGTCACAGTTTCTCACCATGTGGGAATTCAACCTGCAGTAAAAGCATCCGGAACGTTTGCTGTCTTGCCCTGTGGTCTTCTTCATCTCACCTGCGCCCGGCTCAGAAGTACTGGTAGCTGCTAGAACTGGAGCGGGTCTCATAACCTTCTTACTTGGCTGACTAGTGCAATTGGAGCTTTTACTCGGAAAACCGTATGATGTAGGCTGCAAGAATTGGTGATCAGCAACTAGGTCCGAGAGAAACTTAGGAAAGGTTGAGAAAGTCCCTCCTTTCCCATCTCTTTCCTGTCGCCTTCCAAACTCTCCCCATTTCTCATTATCGTTTTGCAAAAGCTTTGCAACTAGCCTGGCCAAGGATTGGAGGTTGTCCAATTCTCCGGAATACCCTAAGGCATTCAGAACGGCTAAGGTGTTATTGACTTCTATTGAGAACAGTGACAAGTCGTTCGCTTCACCTGGGCGAATATTTGGCTGATCCTGTAGTCTGTCAGTAACACTCTTCACTATCACGCGTGGATTGCCAAATCGCCTAGAGATTGCCGCAAGCACGCTGTCCAGACTACCTCCAGTCAGAAGAAGCGCATTTACAGCTTCAAAGGCCGGACCCTTGAGCTTGGTTCTCAGGTGATTCAAGATTTTGAGGTCGGCGAAGTGACCGGATCTTCGTGCTTCCCCAATTTGCGCTTTGAAGAAAGGGATACCGCTCGGGCATCCCATCGAACTCCAGAATTTCTAGTTTCGGGCCTTCTTCCACCACTAGCTTCACAGGAGCGGTTGAGGAAGTTGCGTCCGCAGAAGTTACATTGCTCGCGGCCGTCGAAACTCGGAGATTAGTCGTGCGTGTAGGAAGCGACTCAAAAGTTTGACCGTCTGACGCTCTGTAGTCGGTTGTCATAGAACCGAGATTCACCGGAAGTTGGCCGACAGCTTTGTGTCCGACATAGTGACGATTCTTTGGACGACCATGCTCCTCGGTCGACGAAAGTAGTTCTGTCAGCTCTTGTTCTAGCTTCCGTGATTCAGCTAAGAGGCTTTCGTACCGTTCTCGTAATTCATGTTCTCCCACGGCGCTTATTTTGCCTGAACTTAGACGTTCGTTAGCTGTGCTGCCTAGGGGACAGAGACTTCCGACATTTTCGGGTTTAGCTAGACGACGTAGACTCGCTGTGTACTGCGACCACGTGCACGTCAACGGAGCGAGTGTGAGGCTGCGACCACGAAAATCCGATACCTTTTGAGTTGTCTGGACGAGAGTAGACTTTGGCTGTCCTCGGGAGCGGCTGAAACGCTCGTGTGACAGTCGAGCTTCCAGGAGGATAGACCGCTCTATCATGTCGGCACCCAACTCGAGTCTCTGCTTTCACCTTCAAGTGAGCTGCGAGCACGTCTAAAGAGCGACCCGGTAGCGAAACGTTTCCGACACATTGGAACTCTGCCGGTCATGCCTCGGCAGGTACCGTCAGAAAACTCGGATGGAACGCACACACACTTGCGTCAGTAGGTATGGCAGTGCGCCTACTGGGCGATAGGATAGCCGTGACACGTCCGAACTCAACTTTAGACTTCGTTTCATGAGCGTTCGCGTCGCAGTACTCATCAGCCGGTTTTGTCAATCTCGGACTCTGCAGTTGAGCTTTCCTGCGTTAATTTTCGACGGTTGCTTTTGCGTTTGACTATATTAGAACGTTCACACAACTCATGCTTCGTCACGGACTCCACCGACAGACGACTAGCAACGTCTGAGTCACACTCGCTACGTTGTGCTGTTGCTGAAGAATGTCGCGTACCCGCCTGAGTTCGGCCTGTTCTTGCCTGACGAGCCGCGCTGTACTTCGCGTTTCTTCTTCGAGAATAGCCAACTGCCTCTCCAACACTTCCTCCTGCTGTTCAAGTTCGTGCTGTCCCTTTAGAGACTCGACAGAAGAAGACGGAGCGCATACGGAAGAAGAGTTACCTACTTCGAAATAGTCAAGTATTGACGGTGGTTGGCGCGACCTGCTGCTCTGTAGTTTAGAAGCGAGCCCTGGCGAAAGCGCTGCCACACCCTCAGAGGACTCCATTCCCAACTGCATTTCAGAACTTCTAAAGTTCCGGATTCAGTCTAGAATAGTCACGGTTCCAAATAAATTTATAATGTTGGCAAAACATAAGGCCAATGAGGGTCCAAAAAATTTACTAAGCTACCCAGAGAACAAGCAACCACGAGCTCGGAGACTGTCTCTTCCAAGGGTAATTTTATTATGGACTAAGCCACCACTGGAGAGTGGAGGCTCTTTTAAAAACAGAATACAGCGTGTGATTGAACTAAAGAATTCGGGTGAATATGTTAGAAGTTGATGAATCAGGATATAGCATGTGAATAGTTGATGTCACTAGAAGTTGCTAGAAGTTGACGTCACAGCTATACACACACACACAGACAACTGATGTACTAACTCTGTTTTACCAAAGAAAGTTCCAACCGGAAGCACTATAAGAACAGCTGCTCCGAGATGTTCAATGTGTTATATCACCATTTACATGATCTGGGGAAATGGTCTGCCCACTTTTACACACAGATTTCAAATTGAATGTTGAATGTCTACTTATAATTAGCTTAGAGAAAACACCTCATTGAAGATATATTTTTGCAGAAATTCAAATTGCATAGCACTGCAACCTCAACATGATACATTCTTACCATCAAGGTCACTAAACATTTAGCAAGAGATAATGTATTCTTTTCTAATAAAGGAAGGCATAAGTGCTTTCACCTAAGGACAAGGGATTTGAGCCAAACGCAACAAACATGTGTAACTGCATAAATTTATGCTGATCAAGGGATTAATGCCAAACACGACAAACAAATAGACCTGCACACATCTACTGGCGTAACACAAGCTCAATTTAGCATCTGTCACAACAGATTTCCTTATGATAGCAATGTTTGAGACCTAACACTGGAGCAAAAGAATTGTTTAGAGAAAGAATACTGTGCTGCAAGGAGTAAATGTTAGCCAATTGTTGGCACAGTTGTATGAGTGTGAAATTTAATGCTAACGTTCAGGGCAGTCCATAATAGAAGGGGGAAAGGCTTCCATAGATAAAAAGAAAAGTTCTGACCGATCTTTAACGCTCACCGGTCGCACAGTTTATGCCCGTATAGCCGGGTGGGCAACTGCAATTGTAAACAGAAATCCTGTCATTGCAGGTTGCTCCGTTTTGGCATGGTGTACTTGCACACTCATTAATCTCTGCGCAGTGCAGAAAGAAAGTCTTTGAAAGAAATATTGCAGCTTGGCTGCTGTTTGCATCCTGATATACTACAGGATTCTTAGTACAAATGGCCCATTACTCTGCATATCAGGAATACGATTTTAATGGAGCAAATCTTAACATTAAGCCAAAGCTCAGTTATTTGCTGGTCGGTAAGATCGGGATTCTCATCTCAGTTACTGTAACAGTAACGTTACTCATGATTGTGCCTCATCATGAAATAGGGTGACAGCTATGCGGAATATTTTCTTTCCCATATAGAGAGATGGTAGTTTTTGTCATAGGCATGCTGGGTACAAATGCATGCTCATTGTTACGTTTTCACACACATTCACATGTGTGAAAAGTATCAACAGATTTGTACCCTAACAAGTTCCTGCAAAGAACGGTTATCTTGCCTTTTAAAGACACATTAATTCCATTGTATAGGAGCTTCAATAGTTCTTAGTAATATTATTGAATTTCAGCAGTTAATTCCAGGGGTGAAATGTTTGGTTGATAATTTGATTAATAGTTGATAATATTTCTAAAAGATTGACTAATTGGAAAAGATATCTTGATTCTCCATGTGCATACTTCCAACATGTAGCTGCAGTGGCATGCACATACATGTTTGTTGTGTCTATTACTGCAACAGTTGCCTGAAAATTTACAACCTCACAACTCCACAACAGAGAAGAACAAGAACTTGAAGTAAATTGAATTTGAGCTCACACTTCAAAGTTAAGTGTGGACTTCTTATGATAACAGAATATGAGAAAAGCATATGGAACTAAACAGTAAAATAGAAAGTCAAAAGTAAGTACTAGCACCTGCCTGTGACGGGTGTGAAAAATGTGATAAAATATGTCATGTACCCAACAGTAGTAGTGCACCTGGCTGCAGCATGCCAATGGCTGAATCAGAGATATGTCATTGTCAACTCAAGCTGCACTCTGCAGCAATAGACTGAGCACCACCAGCGATATCTGCACTATATATAATCCTTGATAATTCAGACCTACATGCAGACTAGGCCTTCTTTATTGTACGGCACGAAGAGGGCAGTTTATCTACCTATACCACGCAGCTGAAACAGAAATAGCTCTTGTAGTATGTATGTAGGGTGTCTACTAGCCTACAACCATATATCTGCAGCTACAGTTTGCAATGCTAATCAGATAAAAATGATCCTCGACCAAGCATTGCCACGATAGCACATACAAGGTGGAAGTGCTACTACTACGTGTCATGGATTTTGCAGGTCTTGTCCAAAGTCTACTATGAACATCAGCAGTAGACCAGACCCGCAAACACAACAAATACCTGTAATTGGGCACGTTGATGAAGGGATTTAGTGCCAAACACAACAAACGCCTGTAACTGCGCACATCTGCTGGTGTAGCACAATTTAGCATCTATCACAATCGATGTCCTTATTACAGCAATGGTTTACCCCTAACACTGTAGTAAATGAGTCGTTTCGAAACAAAATTACGTGCCGCAGAGAGTGAACGCTAGCTAATAGTTAGCACAGTTACCCAATGGTTGGCACAGTTAATGCCTACACTCAGGGCAGTCCATAATATAAGGGGAATGGCTTCTGTAGGTAAAATAATCCTGACTGATCTTCAACACTCACCGGTCACACAGTTTGTGCCCATATAGCCGGGTGGGCAACTGCAATTGTAAACAGAAATCCTGTCATTGCAGGTTGCTCCGTTTTGGCATGGTGTACTTGCACACTCATTAATCTCTGCGCAGTGCAGAAAGAAAGTCTTTAATTTGAAAGAAATATTGCAGCTAAGCTGTGACTTGCTTCCAAATATACTACAGAGTTCTTGGTACAAATGGCACATTACCCTACATATCAGGAATGCAATTTTAATGGAGCAAATCTTAACATTAAACCAAAGCTCAGTTATTTGCTGGTCAGAAGGATTGGGATACTTACCTCAAATATTGTAAACGTCACTTTTCCCATGATTGCGCCTCATCATGAATTACGAACTGAGACTTTTCTTCATAGGCATGCTGGGTATGAATGTGTGCCCATTGTTGTGCTGTCACACACATTTTAAATGTGCAAAAAGTATCGACAGATTTGTACTCTAACCAGTTCCTGCAAAGAACGTTTATCTTTCCTTTAAATAACACCTTTAGTCCATTGCATAGAGGTTTCAATACTTCCTATTATTACTAAATTTCAGCTGTTAATTCTAGGGGTGAATCAGTTTGTTGATTAATTGATTAATGATCTATTATCTTTCCAAATGACTGATAATTTTCTGAACAACTAATCCAAAAAGGTTTTATGTAGTGTGTCCTCTAGCCTACAGCTATATCTCTTTAGCTACAGTTTACAATGCTAGTCAGATATAAAAGATCCTCAACCAAACATTTCCACCATGGCACATACAAGATGAAAGTGCTACTTTTACATGTAGTAGTATTTGGGGGCCTGGTTGACTGTCTACTGTCAATGTCGACATGATCAGTCAGCTACTGTCTACAGCTAGCTGGCTGCAGGCTGAGAGTGCATGTATCCTGCTGCTGATTTTACATAGCAGTGTTCTGATACCCAAATTAAAAGTGAATTAAAACCACATAGGCGAGCTAAGTGCCTGCAGCCGTAGTGTTTCAAAACGTCTTCTGACTCAGTGCACTTTCATGTAAAGGTTGAGCACATGCATCACGCAGGATGATCAGCGATTTAAAGAGTTGCAAGCAATAGACATGGACTGTCATTCTCAAGCCGATCAGGAGAAGTCTACTGATCGCCAGAACTACCAAGGCGGGAGTTCCAATGAGATTGTCTGCGCATCCGCAATGATCAATGAACAACATCAAGCAAACAAACTCTCTCTAAGCTTGAATAAATTTCTTTAGCGTCCCCCCCCCCCCCCAAGCTGCAAAGATCTGCGGCGCAGCATCAGTGGTGAGACTACAAAAATGGACACAACCGCAGCAATTTCAAAGTTACCATTCTTCTTTGGAATTCAAAATGCAACCACAGCCTGACAGTTGCCATGTTAGCAGGACTGGAGCACAAACTAGCCATCTATACCCGCAACAGGCATGTACTGGTACGTAAGGTGTCTATAGAACTAAAAAGGCTTAAACCTCACCTGTTTGACAATGTTTGCCTGTATACCCTTCTCTACAGGAACAGAAGTAGCTGCCCTTGGTGTTTGTACAAGCTTCATTAAGTTTGCACCTACTGTCTTTACACTCATCAAAGTCTGCGCAAGTACAAGATGCAACCAAAAAACAGGGAACCAGGCTGATCACATTATCAACAAGTCATGCCCTCCTTGGAAACACAATCCTGAGTAATTAAAAGTTTGTTCTGAAAGAAAAAGTTGCACATATGAAACTGTGACAGCACTTAATTTTATATTCAGAAAATGGGCTTTAGTCCTTTAATACATGCCATGTCTCCTGATTGTCAACCTCCATCTGCAGCATTAATATTCTGCATGGCTGCTTAGACCAGCCTAATCTCAGCGAAGACATCCACAGAGAATAAATGGTGGCAGTGGACTGATGGCTGCACCAAATGGTCAGTAAGAGTATCCACTATCTTAAACCAATCAGTTTCTCTTCTGCACCAGCTGCAGTGGACAACAAACTTGAACCTGCTGAGGGTTCAAGTCTGCTGTGCACTGCAGCCGAATGAGATGAAATGAGATGGGGCTACTTGAGATTGCTGTGGATAGGAAGAGTAAGTATACCTTTTGACATGGGGATCGGATCAAACATGTTATCAAGGAAGCCTGCCCAATGGTAAAACCTCTTGTAGCAATTTCCATCAGACATGCGTTCTCAGGAGCTGCAAAGGATTTTCTACCTAGTAGGTAGTGATTCAGAGAAAGGAGGAACTGTTGAGCAGGAGGTTGATCGTTACTTGGGAGAAAAAAGCATCAGGTACGAAGAGGATCATCTGCTTTGGTTGAAGGTCAACGAGAACAACTTTCCTCAGTTGGCCCCTCCAGCAAGGTAAGCGCTGCTGCTTACCCCAGCGACTTCAACTCCCACTGAAAGGATCTTCTCCTTGTCAGGTATCATGATGAATAAAAAGAGATGTGCCTTCAGGCCAGAAATGGTGAATGCCACTGTTTTTTTTTTCATCATAATGCCAAGTTGTTTGCGCTGGCCAAGGAAGATCCAGGGAAGGTCCTGTCTTGGCAGTCACTGTTTGCTCCAGCAGTAACTACTACAACTGAAGCGGCGACAAGAGACTAGGAAGATTCAGAATTGCCACACCAGTTTGATCTTGCTGGAGCAGAATTTTCTAATGCACCTGAGTCTCCTTAGACTCACTCTTGTTGCTGTATTGTTCTTCTCCTCTTATCGCCCTTTCTTTACCATGTCATTAGTTAGTAACAGACTAATAGCAACCCTTTACCATTCAAATTGTGGTCATGGTTTTCTCCATTTTTCTCTCCCTCTTTTTCACTTTCTCGCACAAATTTGGCAAACTTCTTCATTAACAGTCTCCTTATTACGATCTATTGGTAATTAAAGTACGTGTCTATGTCTCTCTGTGGACATGCAATATATATGAACTTTTGATTAAAAACTGTGAAAAAGAGGTTGAAATTTACAACCTTCTAGAATATCATCGTTTAGCAAGAGAAGGTTCGTTAGTGTGACCAGCACCTTCATTTGCCCACTACTACCTACCAAAGATATGAACACTGTTGCTTACAAGTTTACATGCTGCTGTAAGCAGGTATATGTAGCCAGAACAACCCAATGACTCCTGGAAGATATAAAACAACATCTCCCTGCCAAAATAGTGAATGGCAACCTATCAAAATCAATATCACATGGATGAAGCTGATTCAGCGATTACAAGCCATCTTAGAGAACACCGGTTGTTACATCAGCTGTCACCAGGAGTGGCTGCTGCTAAAACTACCAAGGTAATGTGAATAGTAAGAAACGTTTACATGATATCGGGGCCAAGACCATTTCATTTTTAATGCAGCTTAACCATTCAAAAGCCATTCATATCTAACTTACAGAATATCAAGCGTAAAGGGAAGCTGTATATGGTAAAGTATTTTTAATAACATCTTTATCAGGCTATAAATCAAATCAGAAGTTATCTTAAAAGATATCGTGGTACCCTGCACACTTAAAATCCAAAATTATCAGTTCCATCTGTACTCACATAATTTTACTCAAAGCATTAACTTTCCACCAACTTTTCAACAAGTGGCATCTGCACGGAGCCATCGCAGGTCCTGCATGGCTCCTTTGAAGTATGTACGCTCTCCTACCATACATTTTGATGAGGAAAAAGATGCGATTAGCGCACACTGGCTAGCAACAGTTGCAGCGTGACGGACACACATGAGCACACACACAGACACACAGGCACGAATTAATCGTCTGTGGAGCCCTCCTCAGTCCCTACAGGCCTAACGATGGCAATAAGATTGATTAAATGGTTCTGAAAGACTGAAGAAACAAGGGAATGACACTACCCTTCCACTGAGGTCCCCAAAAGCTCTATATGGTGTGGCCATCTACTCGGACTGTTCACAAGTTGTGCTCTCTTGCATGGATTGCCTTAAACTCAGCAATATCTATGCAAAAAAATTACAAAGCTACCAGGTGTTTTTACTGCTCAAACAATCGCCTTAAGTGTAGCATTGTGTAAGCTTCCTGCCCAATGATACCTGCTCTACATTGCATATTTTTAACGCAGAGCAGATATAGGCAAACAAGGCAAGGGCCAATGATGTCCTGAAAAAATCTTGTGAGTAAGACAGGTAGAGATTGTCTGAGCTATGAGCCACCAACAAACTCAATCTTGCATTAATGATACTTTTTCATATGTGTTAACATGCACGTTTAACCATTGAACGCTTTGCCATCTCCTTTTCTAACTACACCTAAACATTGCCCAGAACCAGACAGCACACCGTGTTAACATTAACAGCATCTCTCAATTTTCTGAGTATGCCTGATAAACATGCAACAAGATCTGATGACAAAAGAAGCACATGATTAATCTTACCTTCACATGTGCGAAAATCGCTGCTCCAGTTATATCCCAAGGGGCAGGTGCATGTGTAACTTCCAACTGTGTTTGTACAATTTACTCTAAGTCCACACTCATGAGTTCTAGCTGTGCATTCATCAATGTCTGCAGAGTGAGTAATGGAACCGTTTATAAATCAAATTGTCAAAACAGGTGTGATTCTTGCACCACTTTCTAACATGTGCTCCCACAGGCTGCAGTAAAAAAAAATAGGGGTTGGGACCTCGATAACTGTGTGATTATTAACTTACCAATCTTATTATTCAGGTGAGCTAGTATCTTCCGACATGGTTGATTGTTGATTTTTATTGAAATGACAGCAATCTATTGATCGCTATCTTCAATCCAGAAATGCAAATGCACTCCTTCAGCAACACCCACAAAAACTTTGTTTATCCAAAACGGAAATCTTCAAGAATCTTGCCTTGATCAAGAAACCGTTTTGGAATTTAAAGGTTCTGCCAGTGCAGAAGTCCATCTACGCAACCTTGAGACGAAAGAACAATGAGACAGAAGTGTCTTCAGATCAGTGGATTGCCTCCAAGACTGATGATATTTTCATGTCTTTGATGATGGCGGGAATGCATAATGAACTCTGTGACTGAGATTCCCGTGTTCACCAGGTCAGCATGATGCTAAGGAAATTGAACTTTACCATTCAGCACAGTATGTCTTGAAGATATCATGGGTGCTGGGTGCATCTCTAAACAACCAGATAGAGGCATCGTCGTACATTGAAATTCCAGGAGGGAGGGGGATGGAGAACAATAATGGGCTAACATGAATCTGTGTTGTGACCTGCCATGTAGATCTAGCACCAGTCAGAAAGACCACTAAACGCATAAAGGTCTAACAGACTTAACTCATTTTCTTTGCCATAAAGTCTGAGTTGCTAAAACAACTAAAATAACTGTTTTGATATCCAAGCTCAATTTTGTGAACACCAACGCAGAAGGATAGGTGTGTCATGGGGCTTTCTTGTGCACGCGCCTCGCGCTGCCGATGAATCTAACCGTATGTGGAAAGACTTCGCCCCCTGCCATGACTAATGGCATATCCCGCGCCCACCAGTACATGAGCTGAAGGACCTTTTCAAGAGACAGTTTGCTCCCCTCAACTATTGTACCATGCCTCAGAGACACCTGCCTCTGGCAGCCCTTTCGTGGACAACGCCATCGGCGACCTTTGGCACTAACCTAGGCCTGTCCCAATAATACTCGTTTTTTCAGAGTTTAGTGCTTTAAGCGTCCCACTAAAAAATACAAGTCAGTGCTCATTTAAGTGCCCAAAACCACAAATAGTGCTTGAAAGCGCTTCAGCTCAAACATAGCAGTCTGGCAATACTTTATAACTAAAAAGTCAGTAAGCCTGAGTGTAGCTGTTCAAGTTCTAGATCTTCTTCAGTCAGGGCCTGTTATTATATTGCTGCATTATGCATGCCTCAAGATAGTCTTCCAGTGCAGCATCGTAGAGGAGGGTAGCCTAACCAAACAATGCCAGTACATTTAGCGCCACAGACAAACAACCCTATAACCTAGTTTACTTCATACATTCATGAAAAAGCAGACCCCTTGAGCTTGGTTGCCAGAACCTAAAGAAGGCTCAAGTTTCCGTGTTGTGCGAAACGTTAGAACGGTAAACAATCGGTACCTATTATGACATCTGTCTAGGCCACTATCTGTCTACCCTACCCATGACAACTTTTTTCCAAAACTAGAGCTCGCTACCTTCGAGTCCCTTCATTACAGTTACTCTGCTTATCACTTACACTTAGTATTTTCCGATCAGCGTACCTGCTGTGGCTGCTGTTCCCGTCATTGAGAAAACCAGCCCGTGTAAGATCACACAGGACAAGACGGCGAATGCAATCGCCAACTTGCCGAGCGACATTTTCACCGTGACACAATGAAAGTCGGATGAGGAAAACGCGCAAACCCGTTCGACGGAAGAAGACGAAAACACCCGTCTGTCGTTCACGCAACAGGAAATATCACCTACGTCACAGAGTCCATGCTTATCTGTACGCGAATGCGAGCGCAAGGAAACCAAAATGGCAAGAGACGTTCGTGGTTCCCATCCAGTCAGCTGCGGTTACCGAGAACAGCTGAGAACTAGACCGGGGAACAAATAGAATGCCATTTTTTCGACAGTGGCTAAGGATTGAGGAATAGGGGTACCGCATAAGTGAACAGCATTTGTAAAGCATAGGAATGTCTATGCCGCTATTGCGTACGTTTGTTTCCGTAGGCGGATAGGCGGATACTGAGAGATCAGAATGGGGACCTAAGTCGCACTGTATCGGCGCTAGTATCGTGAGTACGGGAAGCATGAATACGGGGATGTGCTGGCAGATGTCTTTGCCTGCATTGTCCATCAGATCCAAAAGACGGCATGAACAAGGAGTCTTAGGTTTTAAGGACAACTATAATTATAAACACATGCACTACTACCTTTTTTTCTAAGCCTGACGAAGCCCTAAGGGCAAAATGTTGTTTTGTCGTCTTTTCATCTACACTGTACAGTGACAGTGGAACTCGGTTACTATGTACCCGGCTTAGTACGTACACTCGGTTAACACGTACGTTTGGTCAATAACCAAACGGCAGGTATTGCAAATGCTATACTTTATTTTCGGCTAAGACGTACTTTCAGTTAAAACGTTAAAAATGCCCTCGCCAGCGGAAAAATCTCCGGTTAGTAAATACTTTTTGTACTTGGCGTCCACAAATCCTCAGTTCTGTGTTTCCTGTAGACGTCAGATATTGACGTCAACAGAAGAGGTACTTCCATTTGTGTTAAATCCATTGAATTTATGGAGATTTTAACTGCCACCGCATGTACATGATGTACATGTGCACATGTGATGTCCCGTGTATAGTCAATCATGCAGTTACCGTGCCGGGTTAGTACGTACTTCAGTTAGTACGTACTGTTTTTTTTTTGGATTCCCTAGGTACGTCTTATCCGAGTTCCACTGTACTGTGTACATGTAGTCCATCAGATTCAACAAATTCCAATTCGATCCAAGTACTTAGTACACTGCATGGCACGGAACGTGATATTTACGCATTTCCTGTTAGAAAGATTGACATGTACACAATGAACTCTTTCACACTTCCGCCTATCCATACACCGCATACACATACGGACATCCATGAGCATACATACGCGGCTAACATCCTCGCACCAGGCAAGACCGACAGATGCACCAGCTCATTTCAGTAAGATCTCTGCATTGTAAGGTTCTTATCGTATGTAAACTGACAATGGCATAGCATGCCGAAAAGTTTTTGCTGTTTCAATCATTATACCTACTACGTGTCTTGTGGAATTGTGTTTCTTAAATTCCAAGTAGGCGCCAGAGAGCGCACAAGACCGATCTACGAGAGATCAGCGGTCGGACGCTAGTACTAGTATCATGAGTTGGGTAAACATGTATACGGGAAGCAAGGGCGCGCATTGTCCATCTGCAATGCGACCAATTGTTGGGCCTCGGAGATATGACCTAGCAACAGCGCTACCCGGCAACGGATCATAGCGTCTGTACGCTG
>JAOWAW010133857.1:8648-22406 GCA_028565695.1 Nicola tetela
TCTTTCATTGAACTGAGGCACCTAAGAGGTATCTAAAAAGTAAAAGAAAAAAAGGACGTTGAAGGACCGATTTCAGGGTGTAGATCAATGTCTGTGCAAAAAATGGAAAG
Organism: Nicola tetela; assembly: GCA_028565695.1. Taxonomy (NCBI): domain Eukaryota; kingdom Metazoa; phylum Porifera; class Calcarea; order Clathrinida; family Clathrinidae; genus Nicola; species Nicola tetela. The sequence goes on from JAOWAW010133857.1 coordinate 8,759, forward strand.
TTTATCATTTCTCTTGGTGTCATTGGTTGGAGCCTGGTCATATAAGACAACAAAACAATCATATAACACAACAAAACAATCATATAACACAACAAAACAATCATATAAAACAACAAAACAATCAATAACTTGTCAAACTTTATGGTTACCATTGGTAGGGGGCTTCAACTTAGTCAGAAGGATGGCCATTTCTGAAGGCTAGGGAAATCCAAAGTTGTGAAAATGCGGTCATATAATAGTAGGTGTTGCAAATGGCCATTTCTTGCTGAAATAAGCTCAGTCACCCTCTTTGTGACAGCTGATTATCAATTCTTATATAATTATTGTGATGCAAAAATTAAATATGCAATAAGAATTGATAACATGAAAGAAAGTGCCAACTGTACATGTTGCAGGGTACCTTGTATAGGTTTCTGGGTGTCTGGAATCCCCCCGTTTTCCTCTCAGCTTCAAAAACTAGTCCGTTAAGCTATCATTAATTGAAAAATTTTGTGGAGAGGGTGCTCACTTTACTCATCCAGAAGACTGGAAGCCCCTCAAAACTCTTTCCCAAGTATTGCACACAAAAGACATGAACCTCCTCAAGTCACAGTGACCTCATGGGATTGGACATCATCTCTGTATTTCACATTCTACCGAAAGAGATTGGTTTGTGTTTAGTTCTCTCCACTCAAGTCTCTCTCCTTGTGCGTTCAGGAGGAGGTGACGTATACACAGTTGACGATGCCATTGAGGCAATTGGGTTTGGCAAGTTGCAGCTACGGCTAGCTGTTCTAGCTGGCTCACTTTGGGTAAGAGTACATTGTATGCAAACAAGCAATATGAAAATCTCACAGTTTTTGCACACACATACATTCCCATATACATGCACACACAAAAGCTGATGAAAATATATGCTCTATACACAAAATGTAGAGTTGTTCCTGCAGTCAATTGAACTTGACTTAATTAGCTAGAGCGGAAACACAAGTGTAGCTGTCATGTAAGGTAAAATAATGGAAGCTATAGCACATGCAACTGTTTGGGCACACATGCAAAGTCACAACCCTGTACATGTACTTGAATTCACAGTAGATATTGCAAATGATGAGTGATGACAATGGTTGTTGTTGGTATGTTGATGGCAGGTCATTGATGGCATTGAGCTGTCGCTGCTTGCGATTGTTGCACCAGAGGCACGCTGCAGCTTCTCATTGACACCATGGAAAGAAGCCTTCATCACAACAGTAAGATCTTGCACATGTCTAGTGCAACTCATCAGACTCTCTTCCATTGGCCCCAGGAGCCAGTATTTCCAGGAACACTCATTTTTTCTTCATCCAAAATGTTTGTATAGTCATGTTAGAGTTGATCACTTACTGATAGGCGTTCCGCAACTGAATTCCTGTTGCCAAAGAGAGCTTATGAAGAGGTGATGATGAGGCAGCAGTGTTGCCATGGCAACTCACATTTGTATTGTTTCAGGTGATTTTCATTGGTATGATCTTTGGCGGTGGCCTTTGGGGGAAGATGAGCGACATTTACGGAAGAAAGAAAGTATGCATGTATGATATATTCAGTTGCTTAGTCAGCACATTGTCATGTGTTGTCTTGCTATGTATATTGACAAAGAATTCAATGCTGCACACACACACACACACATACACACACACACACTCACACACACACGCACACACACACGCACACACACACGCACACACACGCACACACACACACACACCAGAATGGCAGTAAATGCTCAAAAATATATAGTATAATAGTCCAACAATTGTTCACACTTTATCTGTCCTACGTTTTCGAAATACAGACATTAATCTTGGCAACCCTAGCAACCGTCTACTTCAGCTTCTTAAGTGCCTTTGCATTGACTTACGCATGGCTTCTCATATTACGAGGTCTTACAGGATTTGCTATGGGTGGTCTGAATACACTCAGGTACTGTTTCTTTTGAATGTTTTGATGTCTCCTTAATTGATCTATTATAAAACAACATTTTTGCAAGTGGCTTATTTTAGCAAATCCACAATTAATTTTTACTTGCTCGCTTTTGATAGACGTTATGTTGTCGTGTTAACCATTCACAAGTCACCACATGAAACTCAATAGTTTTGGTGTTGGGCATTACTTTCTCAACTCTTATCCACCTGTAGTGTTGTATTTATTGGAGCCCATACAAATTCAGCAAAAATAATCGTTCTACAGTTTTACAGTACTTGGTGTCTAACCAAAGGAAGCAATGTGTCACTCCCTTTTTACATAATATCCTAAAATCCAGATTGAATTTCACAAAGAACATGTGCATATGAAAGTGTGTCCAGTGAATGCACTGGAATGAGATGCTGTTGGCGTTTTGGGGGAAAGCAACTGCTTTGCATGTTGAGTACAGGTGGCATTGTTTGAGTTAGTGAGTGTTCTCTTCTTCTGTGTGTAGTGTCACACTTTTCTTTGAATCCTCACCAGCGAAGTTACGGTCAAGATTCATGGTCTTCTTGCAGGTTAGAGAGTGTGCGCAGTTTATTGTTTTAATTGATGTTTGATTAGGTTAATTTAGTAGAAGTGAAATTCTGTTCCAAACTTTTGAGTCCGAGTATGCTCACTTTTTTCTGCAATTAGGTCTCTAAATGGCAATTCAACTGATGCACTTACAACTTCACCTCTACCCTAGGTGCTCCATTGCTTTGCTGAGGAAGTAGATTCACCTTCTATACTGGTCTACCACATGCAGGTGGTAGATCTACCGAGCATTGAGCCTTGTATGCCTCAGGTGCAAGTGGTGACCCAATCCTACTCAGCATGGCTATGATGCATGACCACAAGACTGCAAGGCAATTTTTAGGACTTGGGTCTCACGAAAAACGTTTCTTGTGACTGGTGTGCTTGGAAATCCTCTTCATGAAGAAGTTTTTGTTTACACTACATTTGCAGTGTTGTAAGCATTAATATGTCAGTGTCATATAGCACATGAATGCAGATAGACTTTATCTGTAGCACTAGCTGTATCAGCAAAGGGAGAATAGGGTTTATTGTGCAGGTGGATCTCTGGTACACATCACCCAGCTGTGCACAGGGATGATTACACGTGTGTTGCTGTACTGGGTATACCATGTGTGTTCTCTTTGGCACCATGCTGATTCAGCCGTGGTTTTAACCATGATCTTAAGTCTCTTACTAAGCTGTGTAGATCTCATATCAGTATGTTAGTCATTATTGTTTGTTCACACACAGTGTGTTAGGGCAATATAATATAAGTGGGTGGATATGCAGGTCAAGTGTTTGATAGAAATGGAGAACTCGTTGTAGTGTTTGATAACGTGTGCCGTTTCATTTGATAAGGGGAGGCTTGTCGTGGTGTTTGGCCTGTTGCTTTTGTACAGCTCGAGATGCTACTAATTCAAGTGAACAAAGATAAATGTGGTTCCCGGTTATCCGTTAGTCAGTTCTTCTTTTAGCCGGAAGCAGTTTGTGTGAATATTTATTTTGGCTATTCATCTATATTGATCAAGCCCTCTCATAGTTTGTGAAATTGGACTTTCAGTGTGAGATTACTTATTGTATACTATGTACTTGTATACAGATTGTCTTTCAGTGTGAGATTACTTATTGTATACTATGTACTTGTGTACAGATTGTCTTTCAGTGTGAGATTACTTATTGTATACTATGTACTTGTATACAGATTGTCTTTCAGTATGAGATTACTTATTGTTTACTATGTACTTGTATACAGATTGTCTTCTCTGCAGGAATGATGGTGGCTATCCTCTTGGCTATGCTTATCATGCATGCATTTAACTGGCACTACCTCCTGGCCATTGTGACAGTGCTTTGTGCGGGTGTTTTTCCTCTCTTTCTGGTGAGTCAGCACGCACTGTATACGTATGTTTTAGCAAATACATCTTGGGTTTGAGTTTCATCAGATTATACCGACACGTGTTGTGAGTTTTCAACAGTAATTGAAATGCTCAGTGGTGAAGGTGGTTACTGTGCACCATATCTATTCAGGAGGTGGTGATTTGTTGTGGATTCAAATCTGCTCGGATGCTCCCTTTCTAACTGAGGCTGGGGGGCTTTGCCGGACCTTCGATCACTCAAGGTCTTAAAATAGTTGGGTAGACTTCACCTTCTTTGATCTATGGTGCTGGTAAGGATGTGCAAAAACCCTCAATCAGCAAAACTGTGCTCTTAGCCAATATATGTAAGAAAATATATTAGCTTTACCTTTCTGTGGAAGGCTTAAGCAGTGGAAAGCTTGAAGTCAGGCAGTATCAACTGTGTCATACAGCCTTTGGATTTTAGCTAATCTGAACTCCCTTGTCGATCTGCATGAGTCATTGTGAAACAAGATAGTTATACAGACGTGCTGACAGGCATATTGCATTGGGCTTGCTTGTATGAGACTGCAACTTCACCTGAAAGAATCAATGAAAAAATCAGAAAGGGGACAGCATTGTAATTTTCTTTTGTCTTTTTGTTCATTTTTTGTCTCCTTCCAGACGTCTATTCCCTGTTCTCATGCTGTCACATGTTTCCATGTTTGTTTGTTCTGTTCCACAGTTTGTACCAGAATCAGCTCATTTCTTCATGTCAACCAGACAACATAAGAAAGCTCAGATTGTCCTGGAGAGCATTGCTGAAGATAACGGGCGTGGTCTGCCACCAGGAAAGCTTGTGTCTGCACAAACAAAACAAAAGTTTATTGCAAAGAACATTGGCCTGACACCGGTATATGCAGTTTTCTGTGAACACTGTAGCCAATGTGATTGTTTTTGCTACTTGAACAAAGCAAAGTGACTAAAGCATGTTGGGAAAGTGTTTGTTAACAGTTGATCGATGTCTTGAGTGATATTCTTAAGAATGACATTACATTTTAGTTTTTACCCAAGTCAGACCTGCCAGGGACTGGAGATGGTTCCTCCCATGATTAATGGGTGTCCATCTGTGCTTGCGCGAGTGTGTTATGCATGCCAAGTAGACTACCTACCGGTTTACATGGTTGCACATACAATATAGTATACAAGGCTGTACACTGTATGACCTTGTGCACAATTGGACATTGGGTCTATTTGGATCGAGACAGAAGTGCACCCTTATCCACCCTGCATTCATGTTTTCGAACTCCATACTCATGATACTAGTGTCGATCTCCTTTGACATGATCCAAAAGTATCTCCCATCTTGGATCTTCAGTATGTCTACATAGCAAGGGCCTGTGAGGGCTCCATGCACATGCTCCACTTATATACCACACAATTATGACCATACCAAACCCATATTTTCTAGATCTGGCTAGCTTGCAGTGTTGTCATGACCTGTGGAACAGTGCATAGCAGCTGTTGTCTTTGTCAATCTTGGTGGAACTCTTAGTCTACCTAATTTTCTTTGTCGCAGTTGATTGCTTAGTGCCTATCATTGTCTGTTCCTGTAAAGTGAAGACAATCAGGTTCCTGTACTACAAACGTAGCAGTACATTTGCACAGAAATGTGTACTGCCTCTTTTTCCACACTACGATCTTCAAATCTACTGATTCACATCTGAGTATAGGCTTTTTTAGATCAATAGTTTCATGTGGTCAGTGTTATTTTTCAAAGCAAGCTTTTTTATGTAGGATTGTGATCTTTTCTGCAAGTTGATAAACCCTTTAACCTGGCGTGGTTTTATGTAGGGCAGAAGCGAATATTGTGAATATTCGAATATTCGTTCACAGGGCTCACACTGAATGAATATTTCATCCTAAGAATATTTGTCCAAGGATTCCTCACTGTGCAAGTCTATGTGGGCACTGAACGGTCACCATTAGTGCCAGTGTGGTAGAGTACAGAGTAGTAGCTGAGAGTGTCCAGTGCTACAAGTGTCTCTACAAGTGTAGTAGATCTGCACATGGTAGTGGTGTAGCACATGCATTTTATTGTCCAAGATGCAGTGATAGAATGTGAGAAGACTCAGAACTGTCTCTAAGTAGATTCAACAGCTACATGTACATGGCTGGTTGCTGGGCTGTAACAAAAATTTTTTTGTAAACATGCATATGATTGTTCAGGATGTAGTGATAGAATATTTGATATTCGTTTGTTAAGGGAGACGAATATTTGGAAGGTGACTTTTCACATTCATTTCAGCTCTAGTTTTATGTTTGTGAGTTGTGGCCTAAAAGGAACCACAAGACATTCTTTTGTATGTTCAAGGTGTGCAGTTGTGACATCACCACTGTGAAGCCCATATATTGCAAGTCTAACCTGTGTGCGTAAAGGCAGAGTCATCTTGTGACATCACAGGAATATAATGGCATACTGATGAATGGTAGATGTCAACTGTTTGTGGCTAGTGAGCAGATTGGGTGAAAATGTTGCAAAATCCTAGATGAACTCTCTGATCAGTTTTACTTCCACTGTCCCTGCAGGAGCAAGACAGGTCATCTGGCAGTTGGAAGAATTTGTTTTGCCCATTGAAGAATTTGTGCTTAACATTGCTAATCTGGTTGTTATGGTGAGTTTATCACTGTAGCGCTTTTTGCTTTCTGGTCAGGAATTTATCAAAATGTCTGTGCAATAGGCTGGAGGTACACAATACTACAGCAAATGTTTGTGCATTTTAATACATTAAGCTGTGCATGAGCCACAGAGCAGACAACAAAGCCATCCTTCCAGCAGCTGAGCCCGGCCAGCCATCTGATGGATACTGATAAGGGTTGGCTTGTTACCCTTGTCAGGCCTGGTAGAGACTGAGGATGGCTTCCTCCCTGCAATTGTCATGTGTGTGTTTGTGTGTTACATGTAACGAGTATCTGTCAAGTATATTGTATGATAGTGTACAAGCCTGTATAGTGAATACCTCTTGAGCGTACTGGTTGTGTTGACACTTAAACCGGCCTTGTCCACACTAGTACAGACCCTGTAGCCAGGTGTCATGCCCTCCACAGAGAATGACACTTGGCAAGATTCCAAGATTCAACCTTCCCTGGGTTCACAATACATAGGGCCTGTGAAGAGTCCATGTGCATTCACCATTGCAATACTGTTGTTGCATATGTTATGGTTGAAAGCTGTTTGACCCGCTGATGCATACAGATATATCTGTAAGTTGTGTTTTGTCTTCCGGTGTGTTGACAGGTTTCTTGTGTCCTTCTTCTACTTTGGTCTGATTCTGATGACGAGCGAGTTGTTAGAGCTCTTCCATGACACTCCAGATAGTGAATGTGTTGGTATGTGCACAGTGTTCACTGCAGTCATGCAACCTTTTACTCTGAGCCTTAAGCTTAAGACCGGGACGCGTAGACTGGCTTAGGTTCATGTCTCTTGGAATTGGGATTTTCAATCACATGAGCTTGTTACCAATCAAACTACTTCCTTTTGAAAGGATAAAGTGATTTCTGCTCTATTTTGGAGGACACCGCTCCAAAAGTTGGACTTTGGAAACACATGACTGTACTTCAGGCTATTCTTAGTTGGGCAGAGAAATTTCCAACTTCATTTCTTAGGACAGCTATGTAAAAATAATGCGTTAGTGCATAGCTCTGGCTCGCCTTCTCCAATTCCTTCGCCATTTTATTTTTTATTTCATGGACCACAAAATTTTACTGCAAATATTTGAAATTCTGCCGACAAAGTTATCGGCAGTTGTTTGAAATTAACTGTTCAGTATTGAAAACTGGCAAGTAGTGAAAGTTGAAAAATAAGTAGGTTCCAGATGGAAATCGAACAATCTGGAGTAGCGCTTTGTCGGCTCTAAGCTTATGTGGGAATTATACCAAAGTGAAATTAAGCTTGTAGCATTCACTGGCTAAGAAATAGTCCTGAAGTAAAATAGCATTAAAATTGGCAGGTGGTAGATCAGTGTCTGATGTCTATCCATTTAGAGTGAACTGACTTTTCGGAGAATGGTGATCAGATACATGTATCTGTGCCTCTCTTTTATGAAAAATCATGGACCTGTATATGTTTCCTTTTAGATTAATCACGTCAATGAAAATAAATAAACTTATAGCAACATTCTGCCTGGCTTGCTCTTAGAATACCTACATGCTTTAAATGGATTCTATACACTTTCAGTTGGAGAATAGAACATTACAGAATCATGGTCTCCTGCAAGTTGGTGGCCCTTTGGTTGAGGTCGAAAATCGCAGTTGTCTCCAGACTTCAGTCTGAAGGCAACTGAAAGAAGAGTCACATGTGCAAAAAATAAGCCTTCTAGAGGTTGTCAAGTTGTTTGCTTCAAATGCAGCTGCATTTAACATCATTTGTTAAATGGCAAAATCTTGTGAGAACAGATGTAATGGTGCGAGCAGCTGGATTTGGTTGATAGTGTTTTCGTGTTTCTCTGTTGGCTGTTGGTGTGGTGATTTATTGCATGATTTTCCAGAATCAATAAAGTCGAAGGAGAAGGATGTCTGTCATCATTTATCTACAAGTGACTATTGGCAAATGCTTTGGACATCAGCAGCGGAACTGCCAGGTTTAGTGAAAGCACTATTGTCAGAGTCCTTGCAGTTGTTTATACACAGTTACATGTGTACTCATACCATTCACAATCATACACGCACACACACGTATGCACATACAAGTACACACACATACACACACACACACACTGTACATGTGATGCGGCATATGTAAGTGGTGCGTGTGATGTGTTATATGTGCAAACTGCTTGTGTGGTGTGGCTTAGACAAGAGGTGCACATGCGATGTGGTGTGTGTGGTTTTCGCGTGTGACACCATATGAGCAGTTGCAGTTATAGTGTGGTGCAAGCCTGTCTTTCAAGTTAGTTTGAATCTAGCTTTTCCTTGTATGGCCCTGGGACCCGCTGCCATGTCTTACAGCCCTTCTGTCTCAATTAGGTCCTGAAACAGAATGGGCTTAGTCTTGTACTAGGTTTTTCTCTCCCTCCACTTCGGTTTCTGTACAGACTGGCAGTGATCGACTGATGAACACACCAATTGCTGCTGTTGTAATTTTCATTTTGCTTCTTGTCTTTTTGCGTGTGAGATGTGCTCTGTTACTTACATCTTTCTTTTCGAATTGACACACTCACACACTTTGAGTATGATCTGTCACAGCAGTCTTAAAAGAGTTCAAGCAAATATTATCATACTGCATAGCTTGCCCAAATTTCTTGAGTGCCAGGTTTCTTCTCTCCTAGAAAGTTTTTGATCAAGATTGATGCTTCTCATGTGTGACAATTCTAACATATACCATCTGAAGTTTACCTACATGACTCCAAGTGTGAGCACCACGTGATCCTGCTTGCATGGTCATTTTCTGTTCCTCAGCAATTGGCATCTTTTTCGTCATAAATGAGATGCTGCCCAGAAGACAATCGATTTCTCTACACGGAGCGCTTGGTGCACTGTTCATTGGGCTCACTGTTATTTGTCCATTGAGCAAGTAAATCTCATGATGGATTCTTTTTTCTGCTACAGTAGCTGATTATGTTGTGTCCTTATGTATGTACGCAGAAATCAGGGAGTGGCTTGGGAAACCCAGTCCAGGGGCTGTAATAAAGATGGCTGCCAATATGGAGGCATACATACATACACCACTGGAGCATTCAGTTGTGAACTATCAAGTCACTGTGAACATCCAGTACATGTACTTGGTCATGTGACAATGCAGTTTAAGCTCATGTGCCTGGCAATGATTTGCCTGCTGTTCACTTTCACTCACACAATGTAATTAATCTCAATGTATAGTATATCAAACAAAAAAAAACACTGGCATACCAGTTAAACTAGGATTGTTATGGAAGGCAAATCTGATTTGTGAAATGCAGAGCAGGCATGGGCTTATGTCATCGATATAAAACCTAAATCAGTAGTATTCAGTACTGTAAAATGTGTCTTACCACTTTATTGGTACCTGGTTGGCTACAGATACCTTGTTTTTCTATTTGCAAACTTTGGTGAGTTTTATTGAGACACCCTCTCTGTCAGTAGTTGGTTGTGTCTTCCAACAAAACGTTTTGTCATTTTGCTAAAATGCTGAAGGGCTACAGATGCATGTTTCTTGGAATTCTTTTACAATAAGCTTCTTTCTCTCTTTCTTTTTTGCAGGACGGGGACGTTTGGCTTGATCTTTGCTTCGCGCAGTTTTGTGGCTTCACTTTTCCAAACTCTCTACCTCTACACTCCAGAGGTGAGATTCTACTTACAATGCTATTTTGATTACAAGCAGATCTTTCATATTGAACTGGACAGTGATATGGACAAATCAAAGTCAGGAAATCCCAAGGATATCTTTCCTCAGAAGGCAAACTGACTGTTATTCGTAGACTTCAGGGTCACCCTGGTTGCCTGTTGTTTTGCTTTAGCATGCATGGGGTTTATGAGCATGGTAGCCAGGCTCACAAGAAGGAGCTGGGTACATAAAGTTATAAAATATAATAGAGAAAAAAAACTGTAAAGATGCTTTTCATGCATGCACTGACCATGCTGTTGGGCAACACATAATTATGTCTCACCTCCGTCTCCCACTTCAATTCCCACAGCACAGTGCAGTTGTATCATTTGTGCAGTTGGGATTTGTGATTTGGCAGCGTTTTGCATGCATTTGTGTGAGGTTCATTGGAAAAGCTTTTCAACTAAACATGAGAACCCTTCTCCATTATTAGTCAAATTTGAATTGTCCAAAGCTGTCTGATGATTACAACAAAACAAACCTGTCCAAAGTTGAATTATCATCCCTCATGCATCATTCACAAACACACAAAAACATTTATGATAGCAATGATATTGAGCCTAGTATTCAAGTTGGGATGAATTGGCCAAACAGTTACTTAATGAAAGAGCACATGTATCCCTCAATCCTATATTGGCCATCTCTCAACCGATTTTCAATAGTTTTGTTTTATGTAAGAGCCATAGCGCAGGTGTGGCAAGAGCAGTATACTCTGCTGGTCTTGAAACGTAGGAATTTTACACCACAGGAAGTCCAGGTAAACCGAATAAACCACAAAAGACACCCTATGTTTGAACTCATGCAATTACTATAAGATGCTGATGTTATGACACCATCGGTTGTTGCCTTAGGAGCTTATCTTCAAAACGTTGTATTGCATGTCAATCACTTCAGCTAAGCATTACTAGTACTGTAGATCTATGTCAGCTTCAAGTCCACTCTGAACTATGATCCAGTGTAAACATGGGACAATGATAACTTGAATTTAAGGAGCCTGTCCACCATGATGTATGAAAACAATTTCTCATGATAAAACTGAGTATGCAATGAATTTGAACTTGAAAGACAACCATGTATTTGTGTCATACTGTATTGTCATATTGCTTCGAGTGTGTGCAGTGATCTTCTCTTTCTTTTCCCTTATGTTCAGGTGTATCCGACTCATATCCGCTCTCTTGGCCTTGGCATGAGCTACATGTGGGCTCGAGTTGGTGGAATTGTTACACCATTCATTGCCCAGGTAAGATCAGGAGGACAGTATGGTGGAACGTAATGATGATTGTCTTGCTTGCTTTGTAATAACTTATGCATCACTGAATGACATGAAATCAGGAATGGCTTTCTCGCAAAGATATCAAGGAGTAGGGCTGGATGAGTTTGAGAAATGACTTGAAGGGTGTCAGGTGTTGAAATTGGATTCAAGAAAGACCTGTTTGACCATTTGAAAACCAGGATGTTTAAAGGGGAAAGAAGCAATTCCACCACCAGTGTGGTTTTGTTTGGCCATAGTTGTGTTGTTATCTTGTTTAAGGTGATGCTTCATGATACTGTGAAAGGAACAAAAGTGGTCTACACAGTGGCTGGTGCTATAGTAGTACTTGCAGGCTTTCTACTGCCATTTGAATCAAAAGGACGAAGTCTCGAGGTAAGCAATGACTGAGTTGGCATGTAGTGTTCTTCAAGTGAACACTGTAGTGTGTTAATACCTTGTTATTTGAACAGCCATCTTGATGTGGACTACACTGAGAATAGGTTGCTTCCTGGGAATGTGCCATGCCATGGTTACTTTGTTTGTGGCTCACCGGCAGATCATCACCATTTTTTGCTTGTTTCACTGAAAGAGGAGTGTTGACCGATGAGTTGTTTCCTTTTCTTTGGTTTAGTTTTCCTCCGTTTGATGTTTATTATTGCTTTGTTGCTGCTGTCTGATAATGCCCTCCTGCAGGATTCTTCAAGTCTAGATGACGATAGGCCATAAAAAATTGTTCACCAGATGAACTGATCACAATGTACATGATGACCTAACGCTTGATCACGAGTACTTTAATGTTATCACTTATTAATTTTGATCAAATATGCACAATCTTTTGGATAACTATGGATCATCTTTTGAACAATTCCTTGCCACATCAACTGCCTGTTGACATGCAATCTAATGGATACAGAACTACTACAAAAACATCTGTTATTTGATTCTTTAATTATTCTTGACATTCCACTACTATGTAATACATCTTTAACACTGACGGTGAGTTTCTGTGGGCTTTTTCTGATGCTGACAGCAAAGTCATTGTGTTACATTCAACTGATACAAGCGTGTCTTTTAGTGCAGTGATGTGGTTTACCAGCTGCTGTGCAGTGTGGAGTGGATCATCCATCAATCTTTGTAGGGTGTGTTGGCATGATTGACCGGGCCAGCTTACTTCTCACGCTACATGTATATAGTGCTGCTGTATCATTGCAACATGTGGGACTCTGGCTACAGAAGTGTAGCATGTAGGATAGGGAAGTGTTTTTATAGTCAATGCATACTGGCTAGTGTGTACACATGAAAGAGAAGTGGCCAGGGAGACCTAAAGAGGCCATAGAATAGGGAACAAAGGTATGGTTTTTCAGTTTAACCCATGCTGAATTTTGGTATCACCGCAAACAGAATCTAGGAGGAGGAACAAATGTTTAACAAACCCAGAGCGAGCAGCATTTAGCACAATGGCGTGAGCATCTAAGTGTCAGGAAATACTACAAGACAAAGCATACAAAATAAGGAATTGAAATGCTACCTCTGAGCTGATCATTGTCTGTTTTACACGTAACTTAGTCCGCTGGCCAAGTTCAAAAATTGAAAGCTTTGTTGCAATCTTCACCCAACAACTTGCCGCTTACATATGTTGCCAGTTGTCAAAGGGAGAAGCAGAGTGGTAGTTGTTTTCTGTCTCACAATGGCTGAAAACTACTGTCTTGAGGCTGTTTCTTTTTCAATCGAGTTACCATGGCAATACCATAGCTTCATGCTGTTTAGCCCGCCTAGTAATGAGTTTTACGTCCTGTTTGCAGCGCCGAGGGAGTAAGCCATCCCCTAATGATGTAAAGATCAGTTGATTTTCAGCTTGGTTAGCTCGCATCACGTGATACGGAGAGAATCACGTAAAAGCTTATGGCCATATTGATTGGCTCATCCCCCCAGAGACAGTCTTATAGTGGAGCATCATCACCGCATGGCCTTGAGGGTAAATGTAACACACACACACACACGTGCGCACGCACACACCGACTCAGGCTTGATTCTTGGTGACGTGCCGGTGCATGTCCCAGTCAGCCAGATAGGAATTCCAGTAAACTTAATTGGCGTACTTTGTCAGTGTTCTGAGGAAAATTGGCAGTTGTCCGCAGACCAGAGGTGGGATCCACGGTGGTCTAGTGGTTATGACGCGGGAGCGCAAATCCCGAGACCCCGGTTCGATCCCTGGCTGTGGCTCTC
>JAOWAW010133858.1:0-11341 GCA_028565695.1 Nicola tetela
TTATGGACATGTTCCCATACAGGAACATTGGTGGAATATGATAAGTAAACACTGAAATTCTGAATGATTCAGCAAACGGCAGTTTCAAGTTGAATTTGGTAGAAGTGGGATTAACAACAGTCAGGTGCAAAATAAATAGATAAAAATAATTACATAAATCATTTAATTGCTAAATAGATAGATGGACTCTGTGGAAATTTGCCACGGCTTAGCTAGCATGAATATGCAAAGTTACTAACAAGGCGGAGTATGATACATTTGACTGCACGTGCACGGTGCCACAGTCTCCAAAGTGTCAACGGATGTTGCACTTTCTGCACATAAATCTTGTCTTCCTCTGGCATACACAGCACCTTCCTTGTGTACATGGTATGACTGACGATGTTGTTGTAGTGGACAGAACACAGGAGGTCTAAAACAGCGGCATGTTGCTGATACATTGCCTTCGAACTTAAGCAAAGAAAAGAGTTATGTGGCGACGGAACTCAAAATGTGACATTGCCTTTTTGTGAGTATGGCAGTATAGGTACCAAGCTGCCACAACAGACGCATTCAAAGGGTTTGTAAATAACAGCCAGTACCACTTCTTGGTACCAATCTGAGGACAGTATGAACCCAGAAGCCAGTCGAACAGATCTACACCTCCCATTCCCTCATTGTTCAGACCAATAAGGTGGGGCTGAGGGACCAGAGTGTTTGACACACTCTTTACACAACATGAGGCAAAATGATAACACATTTGCAAAGTTGTAACTTTACAGACTTTATAGAATTGCACCTTGCGTTCTGCTCGTAGGCCGTTAGTAAATACATTAAAATGTTGCCATGACAACAGTGATTCTGAGAAATCACAATGACTTGTTGTTTCTACCACATCTATACTACTTTATATGGTGCCAAACACTTGACAATTCACAATGTAAGTCCACAAAGTGAGAAAGAGTGAAGGAAAAGATTGTCAATTTTTGGGGGGTATTTACTTCACATATCTCACCGATGTTCATCCCAGCCTCATTAAAATCTGTAAATTACACCACTCTGGGAGAAACCTGAGGAATATATTACAATGAAGAGCTTTTCTGGGGAGCATTTCTATTGTAAGTCAGAGAAAAAAATGAAAAAGACAAGGCCTGAAGAAAGATTATTGAAATTTGAAATTTCCAACCTAACTCCATCAAACGCTTGAAAAAAATTTTCTTTTTATAATTAATTGATATCATGCACTATTTTATAAATGGCCATTCAGTTTGCCTACGCATTATTTGATCACAATTTCAGAGAAAGAGACTTGTGTAGTATTATTATGATGCATCTACGATGTGTACATTAGTGTGCCTGATTTTTTGGTGTGTGTGCACCAGTGTATACGACTAGCACACCCTTGTTTTCCCTCTCTAGTTCTTGTATGTTCTGCTCTTTGGTCTAAACCAAAATACTCTTCGACAGTCAGCCTGGCTAGACTGTAGTGATGTATTATTAGTTGAGGGAATATAACAACTGGGATTTGTAAGGAAAAGCTCACTGAAGCAAAGCTTATGAGTCTTTTGACAATCTGTTTGTCGTTCTTGCGCTGAATCTTAGCTGCTTAGAGTTGCATTGATGATCTCACAAGAATGTGACTTCATAACTTGCATTGAAAGAACACGCACAGTAGGAAGGAGAAATGTAAATACATTCACAGTTAAACTTTATTCTTTCCTACTGTGTGCACATGTTATTATAACCAGTTGACAATGACAATTGAAGCAAAGGTTTGCAAAGAAGCTATAGCTTCATATCTAAACAAAAAATATTCGTGTCTAGCCCACTGATCGATATCAAACAGGCTGGCAGTGGCCATAGAGTCACCATGATGAGAAATTCATTTGTAAAAGTAAAGTTTTCGCTGTTTCTAGTTGCTGAGGTGTCCCTATACAAAGGGAGAATTGTGAGACAGAAGACCCCTGATTCTGTGACTATTCATGATAGTCTTGGGTGTGGCCCAATTATATAAATGCCCCAATTTTATGGCCTCCCCTATATAAAAAAAATACGTTGCAAATCGCTGAGAAGTTAGTAGTTACAAAAAAAGCATACACTGAAACTCCTAAGTGTAGTTGATGGAAGCAAACATTCACTGACAACACATATATAGCTGCACTGTTCCATGCCATGCTATAGTGAAATCCAAAGCAGATAATGCACAGGTATAGATTTTCCACAGGCTCATAGGGGCAAGAGAGGACTTGTGCCACCATTGTTTAGTAATAGGTGTCTCACTCGTCTGTGTGGATGCACACGTGTGTGCACACCAACACGTGTCTGTGGGTTTGTCTGTGCGCCATGGTTCAGTGAGGTGACAAGGAATGGCTTGTCACTTGTGGCAAATTTGTATAGTGTAGGGTTGAGTTCGTGGATAGTGAGAGGCTAACAGATGACAATTCCTGAAATATTTTGACGAACATGTTCTTGTTCCAGTTTGATAGTTGTTGACGTATAGTCTATGGTTTCAGTTTTGGGCCATGGTGGCTGGCTTTACACTTTGAAACACAAGACAAGCCTGGATTCCATGGAAGAGTTGATAGCTAGGTGCTGGTCTTCAGCCCAACAAGACACCACCATGGCCTTTAAAAAAATATGCATATACCCACACACACACTTTGACACACATACACATCCTCTACCACACTTCCTCTGAGTTTTGTGCCCTGACAACCTCTTAGAGATACACACTCAGTTAGAGAGACACACTCAGTTCTATGCAAATGGGTGCACCTCATAGCATGCTGTCACATCTACATACACATCCGTGCATGTCAACAATAATGACGAGTTTGCAAATGCCAGCTTCATAACCACATGCTCTCCTTACCAATTATCTATGGCTTTAATTGATGTCAGAGAGTGGTGATGTGGGCTCTTCTACCGTCCCAGCTTGGACATGGCAGCTGCAATAACGCCTGGCATTGCCTGTGGCCAGACATGTGAATTACCTAGTTGGAGGCAAGTCAATGGTAGCAGGCATGCCAAGTGGCGTTTTTAATTACAATTGGACCCAAAGAAAAACTTGAGAAACATTCCCAGTGAGTAGAGTTCAGTGAGTGGAGTTCATTGAGCAGAGAGTAGTAGGTTTTGGCTGCAGCTTATAGCAGAGACATAGATCAATTGCAGCAATTCTGGACTGCATTATGGATATTGGGATATTTCTGTCTTATGGTTTCTATTCAGACATGCTGCAAATTCTTTAGTTCTCATCAGTATCAATGTTTAATTTCATCTGCCATCGGAGTTTTGCCACTGTATATAGAGTACTTACATATGATTAGCTATAATATAACATGTATCAGGATACATGTTTATAGATCTCTTATTTTTCTGACACAACAGTGAAATAATTTTCATGAAGACTTCTCAACATTCTAAGCTGGGTGCGTAGAACATGTTTCAAGTACGATTTCTCCTAGTCACCATGTCATAAAAGAGGCCATTTTGAGGTGATGCACAGGTAATGATTACTGCACTATACGCACTATTGCTTGGTTTGCCCCTTAATGTATGTCAGTTTGGTTGGTAGTAAAACACATGAGACCATCAGTGCTTTTCACGTGACAATGTACCTCTTGGGCTATATCTCATCGTCCAAAGACCTCTTGAGTGGCTTTGCCAAGCCCCCACTTGCAGAGGATATCCCTCAGAGTCACCATGTATCATATGAAGGCTCTTCATTTCTCCAGCGCAGATAAGACCAGAAACATAAGCGTAGTGTCTGGTGGTCACATGAACAGGCTCGGCTGCAGTGCTCTGCATCACCTCAGGCTTCCCTTTTGCAAGCCTTGCCATGAAGAGTATCATGCTGTGTCTAACTCACTCACAACCTGTTGATAACCAACATGCAATTAAGGCATTCGTAATCCAGCAGAATTTGCCTGCTACAAATGTTAACACTTCTAGATTAGCAATGGCCGACTGTCATAGATGTTAATTGAGATTCAAGTTATTGTACTTGATGTTGCCATGCTGTCCGCTGCTCTTATCAATACTAGTCATGTGATCAGCCGTACAGTTGTACGGCTCACATCTATAGACACTTCCACAACATGATTCATTCCTCTTTCTGTGCATGGCATATTCACTCACAGCTCTCCCAAACGCTCACAGCTGCAGCCTGTTTCATCAGTGTACTTCACATCCCTGTTAGGATGTCGATCCATAAAGCGGCAAGTGCATTGCCTTCTGGCTCACAGAAGTCGGACTGATCTTGTGCTTGAATGCACTTCCTATCAGCATAGAATCATCAGCCTGCACAAAAGAACAGTGTTGAATCACCAGACCGCACAAAAGGAACAAAGACATGGTGACAGAAATCCATTTCGCCCTCCATGTAGAGATGATCTCATGGGTGGATGCCTTGCATAAATTGCACAACAGTGTCTATACATAATGCCGTACAAATATTTGACACACACCTTTGGATGATGTCAGGATCCTGTGTGTACATGACAGCACCTTTGAACACAGATGGACTTGGGTTTTTCGGAAAAAGAACTTTGCTCTTCTGAGAGTGAGACTCTGCTTTGATTTGCCGCATTAAAAGAGGACACTAAGGGAACCTATCGACAATGAGAATGCAGTGAATGTCTTGAATGTCATGGTGTAGATGACAAACATGTTGAACAATGTTGTTGATTGGCTCACCACAGCAATCAGCCACAACGACATAGCCAATGACAAATGCTGCTGCCCTCTTGCAGTAGTTAACACAGGATATTTTCATGCCAGACTCAACCAAATTACTATCAGCAGCAGCTATTGCTTGCACCAACTCAGCTGTGGTATGGATATTGGCATTTTCATCATCATAAGGCAGGTTTTTATTTTCAGTGTTGAGCAGACATTCTGAAGGTCAACAGAATGCCTCTGTGCAGTGGCTTCTGGCTCCAGCAAGGGCTATCTCAAAATTGTCACTAGCATGGCCCATCATTCCAGTCTTCAGCAAACAAATCAGAAGACAATTTCAAATTGCTAACTTGGACTCATTCTGTTGAAATTCGCAATGGTATTGGCATTGTTGCCTTTCTTCATGACAATTTTTGTGCCAATGATAACACATATTCTTTCTAGCAAGTTATGATAAAAGAAACAAATTGTTTTACTAAGGCTCTGTCACACATTAAAGAGTTTCCTTCACCTGCTAGAGGCTAATTTTTCAGTTATTTATTGGAAGCAGTTTGCCATGATACATACAAGAGGGTGCATCTGAAAATGTACAAAATTCAAGCACACCCTCAAGCTGATATGAATAATATGGGTCAGCCATTCTGGAGCTCATGTGTCGCTGTTCTCCATTCCATTGTAGAGAGAAACCGATGATTTTCCCTCAGAAATGGCATAGCACCCAGAACACAACACTGAGAGAGATAGAGAGTGCAGTCCTTAAATCAGAAGAGAAAGACACATCACTCTGTCTGATGAGGTTCTCATTTTTCTGCTTTCCAATTGTTGAACAGATCTAACTCTACTGACTGCACATAGCATCAGCTCTGCAGTCTACAAGGAAAGTCATCAGAGCACTCTCCTACACAAAGAGAAGTTGACAACTGTCAGACTCAGGTACTCTTTGCAATCAGTTTTGATAATTGGCAATATTAAGCTTTTAAAATCTGACTAGTCATGGTAATAGCCATGTTCTCTCTCTATAGTTTTTTTGCTGACATTCTACTGCTGATTGTGTCTGTACTGGTCTTGTGTGTGTATGTCTCTATGTATGTCTCTGTGTCTGTTTGTGTCTGTGTGTATTATGTGCATGTGTATGTGTATATGCCTCTGTGTGTATCTGTTTATGTGTGCATGTGTGTATGCATGTGTGTACATGTATGTATGTCTTGTTATGTATATGTGTATGGGTGTATGCATGTGTGTATGTGGGTACATATGTGCATGTATGTACTGTATTAAACCCTGGGAGTTTTCGTAACTGAATGTTTCATAAGCAAGGGCCTCTGGCATTTCGTAAGCAATTAAATTTCTCAACTTAGGCAGCCATCAAGCCAAATTATTAAGTATATGCATGTGACATCACTTTATGCAGGTACAAAATTTAGTAACCTATTCAGTTAAGTAAAGTTTTAAATTTTACAAACTTTTCAAAATTAAATCATATATGAAATTTTTCAGGGTTACATGTGCATGTATGTATGTGCACATGTAATTATGTATGTATGTATGTGTGTATGTTTGTGTGTATGTATGAGTGACTTTGGGTTGGGGGTTATGATTATCATTGTTAAGGTTATAAGTATGGCTGTCATTTATTGGAAGGCTCTGTGAAAGGTAAAATCTTGTGTTGCTTCTACAGTATTAAGTAAATTACACAGGGTTGATGATTCATAATGTTTGGTAATAGAAGGAGTTGGAAAACTGTAGACAATTAAACAATCTTTCACACTTCCTCAACCTGTGCATGTCATTTAAATGGCTCTCTGCCTCGTTTATTCTTCTTGGAGTGAAATATTTTTGCTCAATTTATCTGTCAATTTCTGAGGATTACTGAACTGTAGCTTTTCATTCTTTTCCGATCTCTCAGTTGATCATGATCAGATATGCTCTCTTTTGTCTCAGGAATGGCAGGCGAGATTGATACAAGAGTGTAGGCAGTCATATCTGTGTAAAAACTGAAAATAAAATGTAGGACAGTCATGTCGTTCTATACCAGAGAAGATAACTTACATTGAAGACTGCCGGAAAACGTATCATCAAAAATAATTGACCAGAAAAAGTATCTCAAAAATTTTGGTTTTCCCACTATCCCCTAACATCACCCACTTGTTCCTGTGCTATTTCTATTTCTCCGTCATCCCACTCCAAACCATATGGATGACTAGCAAGAGTTGACCGAACACAGACCAGTTCTACAACAGAGCAGTTATTGATCATAACATATACTATGTGTACACACTGAAAGATGTCAGGCATCATGGTACAAGTACATGTACATTACACAGTACTAGAGGCCTGATAAAACAATCATTGTCACAGAACTCATGATGATTACTTCACGGAGGAGGGAAACAGATGGCCTACATTTTGGCAGACCAAAACACAGCTGGGGCAAAAAAGTTTGTTTGGCTGCCTAAAAAGCAGAAGTGCTGGGACAGGGAGAGAGAGAGAGAAAGAGAGAGAGAGAGAGCTAGAGAAGGAGAGAGAGAGAGAGAGAGAGAGAGAGAGAGTGAGTGAGTGAGTGAGTGAGTGAGTGAGTGTGTGAATGAGTGAGTGAGTGAGTGAGTGAGTGAGTGAGTGAGTGAGTGAGTGAGTGAGTGAGTGAGTGAGTGAGTGAGGGAGTGAGTGAGTGAGAGTGAGAGAGAGAGGGAGAGAGAGTAAGGGGGAGAAACAAGGATAGACATGCACAAAGAAACAGAGGAGAAAGTGAGACAAACAAACAGAGACAGAGAAAAGGGCACACTAGTCAAAAACAAAAGGCTCACAAGAGATGTGCCTGCACTTGACTTATCAAGAGTGCCAAGAACCAGTGTCCAGAACTGAGAATTAACACTGAAGAGACGGTTGATAGCCTGTGGGGAGAATACAGAGTATGAATGAAGCTTTGGCACCTTGAAAGTAGGTTGCTTGGAGATACCCACATGAAGGGAGATGGCATATTACACGAGAAAAGACACTATAGAAAGAAGGAAAGAGAAGTACAGGCAGGCAGACAGAGAGACAGACAGACTGGCACAGAGAGAAAGAGAGTGAGAGACTGAGAAAGAGAGAGGATATCGATGAGATAGCTTGATTTACTTGTTGCTGCTGTGTAACTGCAGATGTGCCGCTTAGGGTGTGAAGCCTGCTGTGTTGTAACCAACGATGGTTGCAAGTACACAGAAATGTCATAAGACATCTGTGCACACATTGTGCCTGACTGTGCCTGATTGTTATTTTCTTTTCTTTTCTTTTCTATTCAGGTACGGTACCAAGTTTACTTGTGCCAACCTTTGCCTTTCTCTAATCTCGACATTGGTGTTTTGTTTGCTTTCCTTTTTTTTATTGCAGCCATGTCTTGCTTGAGCTTGCATTCCTTCTCATGATTTTCAGTTCCCTGGAATATGCCTCGAATCCGACCGTTTTCATTTGTATGTTGGTCCATTGCTATGTCCACGGTTGTTTCCTTCTGCTGTAACTCTAATGGACAGTTCAGTTCATCAAAATGAAGCTTTGACAAAAATGTTACATTGGTAGCTGTTGTTATTAAGTTATCCAGGGGGCCTGGCTTTCACAGAGCCAAAAAAAGCCTGGCTGGCTGGGATAGCCCTGCGTGCAGAACTTTCCCCCTCCTCAATAAAAAGTTTAAGTGCTTTTTCCCAGCCACTGAGCAAATTTCCACAAAAACAGCAGACAAGGCATAATTTTGAATAGTTCTCACTATTATAGACACCAAGTACAGGAAATTGTAGTGGTTTGAACTAATTAGTGATGCATTGCATAGGTTCAGCAGGTGTGGTCACTGGTGAATGTAAATACTCACCAGCGAAAATCAGTTAAACAATCTCTGTAAATGGAGTACATTTCTCTTTCAACACGCTGCTCTGTTCAAGAGCTTCCAAAAGTGGTCGCCTCATGAATAATGTTATCAGTAATTACTAGGAAGTTAAAGGCATGCTTGTGCTCAAAACTTAATCAGTGAGACCGGTACCTCGGAAATCATAAGTTCCCTTAAGCTACTGTTGAGTAAGCTCAGATATGGAACTGAGTTATCTGAAGCCTTTGGGGGAGTCGGTAAGGCTTATTAATACCTGAAGGACAACTAACTGCTTGAAATTGTTTAGAGAAGCTTTGTTTCAGATAACAGTGAAGTATAAGATAAGCACACTATTTAGATTAGATTGACTCATTTATATATTAACTTGTTCGGTTATTCATTGGGCCTCTGCTTTACTACTTGTACATTCTCGACAATTCCCTCAATCTCTCACTTGGACCTTCCACTGCCTCTCTCTCTCTTTCTCTCTCCCTTTCTCTCTCTGGGTTCCCCTCTCTTGTCCGAGCATGCTATGTCAGATACAAGTAAGCAGTGTATATTTGTATTTCACACAAAGTCTCATACCAGTATTAACACCGTATCTGCTTTTGAGTCTGGTGGACTCTGCTTATTCTCTTTACATTTAACACTCTTCATTGTTCCACCACACTTTTTTTGCTTTTTTTTAATCATGTCAGGATGTTAAGCAAGAACAAGTATCTGCCAGAATGCACAGAATATTTCTTGTGCATGACAAGACAAATGACATGAGATGAAGTTTGTCAACTCATACCAATTTGTAGGGGACGTGATCTCTGTTACGAGATTATCATACACCACTGAAACTGTAACATTTGAACTGTCTGTTCTCCGCTCCATTAACTCTGTTGCATCCTGTTAATCAACTGCACGCAACATCCTGACCAAGCACCGCCAAAATGTATTGGCTGTCACTTCACGCTGACACACAAGAAGAATGCTTGTAAAGAAGTTTCACGTACTCAAAATTGTAAAATGAAGGTGGCAAATAAACTTTTGGTTGTTTCCAAAGACATGTCATTCTGTACATTGCCATGATTGAAAAGAAAAATAACAAGATTGGCTTAGAGAGTAAGAAGTAACAGCTGGAAATGCAGCAAAATGGCTTGTATCATACTGAGCTGAAGCCATAAATACACTAAAATGTTTTATGTTGTGACTCTTCTAAAACGTTGTGTTGGTGGTGGGATGGGTGTGGGGCGCACAGTGATGTCTTGTGCTGTGAGGTCAAGTGGCAAACTTGAGCTGATCATAGCAAATGTCTGAGTGAAGAATTAAATGATAAAAAATCATGATTATGTGGAGTAGAAAGTGATGATGATGTTATTTATAATGAAGGACATATACATGTAAATGATGATGCTGTCTGTACAGGAGAAGGGAAAATGTCAATCTAAGTCATAGTACTTGATGTCACCACGCTGTCCGCTAGTTTTATCAATACAAGTGAGCTTTAGAGTTGTATGACTCACATCAAGAGACACTTCCACAAGCCAGTCCATTCCTCCTTCCGTGCGTGGCATGCCCACGTAAAGTTTTGCCAGGTGTACACAATCCGGTTCATCAGTGAACTTCACATCCCTGTTAGGACTTTGATAAAGCTGCAAGCACATTGCCCTCTGGTAAGCTGAAGTCGGAGAGATGTTGTGCTTGAATGCACTTCCTAGCGGTATCAAATCACCAGCCCGCACAAAAGGAGCAAACACATGACGGCAGAGTTCCTCCCCACCTTCTGTGTAATAGTGATCCTGTGGGTGGACACCTGGTTCAAATGGCACAGAAGTGTCAATGCCATATGAAAACTTGGGCAGCCGTGCTTGGATGTCTGGATTCTGTCCATACATGACAGCGCTCTTGACCAGACTCGGGGAGTTCGGGCAAATGACTTTGCCCTTGTCAGACTGGAACTCCTTCTCCATTTCCTGCAT
The DNA here is from genome assembly GCA_028565695.1 of Nicola tetela. Taxonomy (NCBI): domain Eukaryota; kingdom Metazoa; phylum Porifera; class Calcarea; order Clathrinida; family Clathrinidae; genus Nicola; species Nicola tetela. The sequence continues at coordinate 10,459 of JAOWAW010133858.1, forward strand.
AAGCAAAGGACACTCAGCAAATCCACCAACAACAAGAATGCAGTGAATATATTGAAGAGTGAGTGTTTGTCGTACCTCATCTGGTTGATCTCAAACAAATGACACAATATACAACAGTTAATGTTAATTGCCCAAGTAGGAGTAACAACAAGCAACGCAAACACATGCATGCAGGCAAACAAACACCAGAAAATGTACATCAGCAATAGTCATTTAAACTTATGAAGACCATGCATACCCAGGTAAAAACAAAAATCCAGTATTAAGACTAGCCTCTTATTGGCTATTGGGTGGTGTAGAAGAATAATATCATTCATGCACCTTACCCGGTCTTTTAACTCACGCATCTCATGCCAGTGAGCTTCAATCTGTTGAAGTGAAAAGAGCACACTGTTTATCAAGTGCATGCATAAGGGAAATGGGAAAATGAAATTGAATTAAGAGAATAGTGAATACATTTGTATTGCATCATGCTTTGCATTCATCTTCAAGAGCTATGCCCTAGTGCAAACATGATAGGCTTTAGAAAGTGATAAGCATATGAGTGTTTACAAATCTCATAAAATTCTTAGAGTCAATAGTTTCCCAAAGATGTCTGACCGCTTTTTCCTTGCATGGCCCTGGGATCTGCTGCCATGTCTTAGAGCCTTCTGTCTCGATTAGGTCCCAAAACAGACTGGGCTCATTTCTGTATTAGTGTTATAGGTTTTTTGCTCTACCTCTCCCCACTTCGGTTTCTGTACAGACTAGCAGTGATCAATTGATGAACGGGCCAATTGCTGCTGCTGTAATTTTCATTTCACTTCTTGTCTTTTTGCGTGTGAGTTGTGATCTGTTGCTTACGCATTCCTTTTCAAATTGACAAACACACACATGCAGACAA
>JAOWAW010133869.1:0-11340 GCA_028565695.1 Nicola tetela
TTAGTCTCTTTACTAATACCTTAGCCAAACACATAACTAAAATCATACAAGTCTCTGCCAACAACTCTTCTCAGATCTTCCTTAGACTCCCTTTACACTCTAAATTCTACCAAAGTTCTCACCTACAATAGTATTAATTCCTTTATTATTGTTTAGCACACAAATGCTAAATGACACTCAACATTCCTTTAACATCTCTTTAAGTGACCATGGTCCGTGGTTAATCAAGGAACTCATCTTTTCGTCTTTTCTGTTAAATTTTACTGTTTAAAACAGATGGCAAGATAGCCCCCATTTCCCCTGTGAATGTATGCCCTTCTTCAATGTCTGATTAAAGTGGATTCTACCAAACAATGTTTGCTGGCATAAATAGTCACGTGATCAATGCTGTGATATCCTAAACGCAAGTGGCGACATTGACAAATTGTCAAAAGCCATCAATTAATCTCTAGTATATGTTCCACTATCCACTTGAAAACTTCTGCGCATGTTTGTGGCATTAAGCGACAAATAAACCATTTCTGGACTTGAAATTATCACTCTCCAGTAAGTACACTCAGAATACTTCAACGCTGAAAAATCCAAGTTAAACGTTTACAGACTATCCGCTGGCACCAGAAACGAAACAGGAGAATCTGAAACACGCCCTTCTTGTTACTTCATGCCACCTACATGGAAATTACATAAATTTCTCAGGCGGATGTAGCTCAGAAGATGCCACAAACAAAATGCCCACTTTCAAAACATTGTAAAGCTTACAATCTTGCAATGATGAGGTCACAACATTAATCGTGTGGCTGGATTCACCAAAAAAATTAGGCTTCTTGGGATCTTTTGAATGAAGATTTCACCACATACAGACATTAAAGCCGATACATTCCCATCTTTGTGGTGAAGTTCATGAGAAAAGACCAACTAAAAGATGTTTTGCATTGACAGACCATACTGGACCACCTTAAAAAAGTCAACTACCCCTCTCTGGTAAAAATTTAGAACAACTGCCAAATCACAGCTAAGACACACTCACCATAGAAGCACTCATTTACATTTGCCTTTCTTAGAACCACTATTTCACTTCTACTTTCTCTTTGTGTTTCATTCTATTCTATTGTTCGAAATTCCACTGTATATTCATAACAACATCCACAAACCGTCATATCTAACTTGAGACAAGTGTTCTTCGATCTACATCTACAATTCAGTTGAAATCAAATCCGTTCTTTCCAAATTGAGACCCGCTCACATTCGTTGGTTGGTTTACTGCCGCTCCCGCTGAGATCAAAAGCGAACACACTTCTGAATGACCTTCTTGGGATGCTATAAAGAGAGGCGTTGCACCGGTCTGCCAACACAAAGAACGCAATTTCCCATCATTAAAGACACAAACACCAGCAATGGACACGCGCTGAAAACTCTAACCATGCCTCTCGCATTGTTTATCCCCACATGTTCTTGTCCACAAGAACCCACACCATCCCAAGTCCAAATTCAGACCCTTATTTCCACCTGCATTCAATCAAGTCAATCCACACACTTCACACATATGTATTCTCATGCATCTTATTAGCCAAACACTAATCCACTACACATTCTCATATTATGAACACATGTTATCTTTTCCACCAGTTTCTCTAGTCTATGAAAATCGTCATTTATTCACATTCACACAAGTCAAGTTCTCTTCAAGTCTGCTTACTTCATGATTTATTTTAGTCTCCCTTTACACTCTAAATTCTACCAAAGTTCTCACCTACGTTAATATTTATCCTTTTGTTACCGTTTCGCACACAAATGCTAAATGACATTCAACGTTCCATCAAGGAACTCATCTTTTCGTTTTTTTTTTCTGTCAATTTTTACCATTTAAAACAGATGGCAAGATAGCCCCCATCTCCCCTGTGAATGTATGCCCTTTCTCAATGTCTGATTAAAGTGGATTCTACCAAACAATGTTTGCTGGCATAAATAGTTACGTGATCAATGCTGTGACATCCTAAACACAAATGGCGACATTGACAAATTTTAAAAGCCATCAATTAATCTTTGGCATCTGTTCCACTATCTACCTGAAAATTTCTGCGCATGTTTGTGGCATCATGCGACAAATAAACCATTTCTGGACTTGAAATTATCACTCTCCTGTAAGTACACTCAGGATTCTTCAACACTGAAATATTCAAGTGAAACGTTTACAGACTATCCGCTGACAACGGAAACGAAATAGGGAAATCTGAAACACACCCTTTCTGTTGCTTCATGCCACCTACATGGAAATTACAATAACTTATCAGCCAAATGCAGCTTAAAAGATGTCACAAATGAAATGCCCACTTTCAAAACATTGTAAAGCCCACCATCTTGTGATGATGATGTCACAACATTGATCATGTGACTCGATTGACCAAAAAGACATTTTGGCTTTCTGGATTCCTTTTGAATGAGGATTTCACAACATGTAAACATTGTAGCAAATACATTGCCACAATACATTGCTCCTCAGTATCTCAGCGACTACGTTGCTGAGGAAATTACAGAAGCAAATGGCGGTTGGAGTTTGTTCCAAAGCTGAGGAAATTACACTAGCAAACAGCAGTTGGAGTTTGTTCCAAAGCGCAAAATACGAGATGAACAATCACACCGTTGAGGAAATCACGCATTACCTTCCTCAAGCTTCGACTATCATGAATTTATTGTCTTACAGCGATGATTACGGCAGATCTTCAGCGACAAACATGCTTTGGTATAAGGACACTGGGATGGCTGGAGCGAGCTGTAGCAGGTATAGAACTGCCTTCGGCAGCAATTGGTCCATGCAACTCGAAGGGTTGTCTCGTAGAATGAATGTGACCATGTAAACTTTCAACGCAAAATCTTGCTTGTAAATAAAGGGTGATTTATTGCTTGAAGTGTAAAACGAAAACTGGTGACGTATCATTGCAAGCAACTGTAACAAAAAATGGACGACCGATGATTAAATCAACTTGCGCGGTGTGTGGAAGTGGAAAATCTCGATTTGTCAGTCGTTCTCAAATTCGAGGTGGGTCTTTGAGAAAGTTGTTTGCTCCTCTTCTATCCAAAGATCCAAAGTTACCGCACCGCTTGTGTAAGAAGCAGTGAAGAAAGTTCTGCCTGCTCTTGGAATGGCAGTGATCACTGTAGCGATTTCAGGATCTGCGCATAAATTTTTTTTTGTATATAATGAAGAATATCATATCAAACGTATGGAGTTTCTTTGACCGAAGGGCAAAACAAAGTCTTGCAATGGTTGTTAATGCTAGGCGAGGCATCACTTTACAGTTATCTGCTAGGCAATTATTTGGTCCCAACCAGCTCATGTAGACAAAACTCAAATCAATCGATTCAGGAAAGCAAAGGCAGCAGGGCCTGGTGTAGACGTCAAACTGTCAGAGTTTCAACTAAGCTAGGCGGTCTCGGACCGTTTGCCAGGAGCATGTTGGCTGGTATTGCCGCCGTGATCGGGAAAATGTTGGGATTTGGCCCCCGCTTAGCCGCGCTTACAGGAGAGGTCATGGGCTTCAGCTGCCTGGTACTAGGCGAGGTTGCAGAAAAAAAGCGGGGGATTTCTCTGGGCACTCCCAGCTCTCATGAAGTGAGGCCTCTGTCTAACTTTGACATCAATTGAATTTTGAAGGATGTGCAAAACTTTTGAGGTTCATTCTCCAAGGACATGCTCCCTAAGAAAATGAGAGGTGATGACAGCGTCATGATAAACACACAGGATTTCCTCAATGGTAACGTAACTCATTGGGTTTGCGTTGTAAATCAACCGGATTCAAAACATGTCGAGTATTTCGACAGCTTTGGCATTCACTCGAGTGATGATGTCATTCAGTTTATGGCAACAAGTCAAAAAGGAGGCGTCTTCAGCGACTCCCACATTCAAGACGTCGATAGTGTCATGTGTGGCTACTACATCTCTTACTTCATTTTAGAACAATCAAAAGGTAGGTTGATGGTCGATATTCTCTTGGACTTTTTGGAACCAGAAATCAATGAAAAAATGATTTGACGTTTCACCGCGGAGATAGCTACCAAACCAAAGCTGGGTGGAGGTGTAGGGTTGTCCCCCAAATGGACAGATCAGTTGGCCATTGAGCTTCATAAGACCTTCTTTAGACTCCCTTTACACTCTAAATCCTACCAAAGTTCTCACCTACATTAGGATTTATTCTTTTATTATCATTTTGCACACAAAATGCTAAAATGACATTCAACGTTCCTTTAACATCTTTTTAAGTGACCATGGTCTGTGGTTAATCAAGGAACTCATCTTTTCGTCTTTTCTGTTAAATTTTACTGTTTAAAACAGATGGCAAAATAGCCCCCATCTCCCCTGTGAATGTATGCCCTTCCTCAATGCCTGATTAAAGTGGATTCTACCAAACAATGTTTGCTGGCATAAATAGTTACGTGATCAATGCTGTGACATCCTAAACACAAATGGCGACATTGACAAATTGTCAAAGCCATCAATTAATCTTTGGCATCTGTTCCACTATCCACATGAAAATCTCTGCGTATCTTTGTGGCATCAAGCGACAAATAAACCATTTCCAGCCTCGAAATTATCACTCTCCAGTAAGTATACTCAGAATACTTCAATGCTGAAATATTCAAGTGGAATGTTTACAGACTATCCGCTGACAACAGAAACAAAATAGGAAAATCTGAAACACGCCCTTTTGTTGCTTCATGCCAAATGCATGGAAATTACCAGAACTTCTCAGGGGGATGTAGCTCAAAAGATGCCAAAAATGAAATGCCCACTTTCAAAACATTGTAAAGCTGACCATCTTGCAATGATGAGGTCACAACATTGATCATGTGACTCGATTTACCAAAAAACATTTGGCTTCCTAGATTCCTCTTCAATGAAGATTTCACAACATATAGACATTGTAGGAGATACATTACCATCCTTGTGGTGAAGTTCATGATAAAAGACCAACTAAAAGATCTTTTCCATTCACAGACTATACAGGACCACCTTAAAAGAGTCAACTACCCCTCTCTGGTACAAATTTAAAACAAACGCCAATTCAAAGCAAAGACACACTTGCCACAGAAGATTCATTTACATTTGCCTTTCTTAGAACCACTATATGACTTCCATTGTCTGTTTGTGTTTCATTCTATTCTATTGTTGAAAACTCCACTGTATATTTATAACAACATCCACAAACTGTCATATCTAACTTGGGTCAAGTGTTCTTCGATCTACATATACAATTCAATTAAAATCAAAGCCGTTCTTTCCAAATTGAAACCCACTCACATTCGTTGGTTGGTTTACTGCTGCTCCCGCTGAGATCAAAAGCGAACACACTTCTGAATGACCTTCTTGGCATGCAATAAAGAGAGGCGTTGCATCGTCCTGCCAACACAAAGAACGCAATTTCCCATCATTAAAGACACAAACACCAGCAATGGACACTCGCTGAAAACTCTAACCATGTCTCTTGCATTGTTTATCCACACACGTTCTTGTCCACAAGAACCCACACCATCCCAAGTCCAAATTCAGACCCTTATTTCCACCTGCATTCAATCAAGTCAATCCACACACTTCACACATATGTATTCTCATGCATCTTATTAACCAAACACTAACCCACTACACATTGTTGTATTATGAACACATGCTATCTTTTCCACTGGTTTCTCTAGTCTATGAAAATCGTCATTTATTCACATTCACACAAGTCAAGTTCTCTTCAAGTCCACTTACTTCATGATTTATTTTAGTCTCTTTATTAATACCTTAGCCAAACACATAACTAAATTCATTTAATTATCTGCCAACAACTCTTCTGAGATCTTCTTTAGACTCCCTTTACACTCTAAATTCTACCAAAGTTCTCACCTACATTAGTATTTATTCTTTTATTATTGTTTTGCACACAAATGCTAAATGACACTCAACGTTCCTTTAACATCTCATTAAGTGACTATGGTCCATGGTTCATCAAGGAACACATCTTTTCGTCTTTACTGTACATTTTACCATGTTTCAACTGTTCTCCAAATGAAACCTGCTCAAAAAAAACACCTCTTTAATTCTTTATTCCATTATGTTTTGCACAAGAATTCAGACTAACCAAAGGCCAAAACCAAGCACTCATTTCCAGTTAGGTTCAATCAAGTAAGTCCAGGCACACACACCTTCATGGCTGTTTTCAATTACCATGTACAGAGATTATTGGTAATTATTGTTACGTCAAAGTTCCTATAGGGTGGTGACCACCTTAATGCCTACTCTTTTGCAGACGATTAACAGTAGATCTACTACCAAATGATATGCACCTTAGAGCACAAATTCTCAGCCTTTCCAAGTAGATAAGCTTCAATATATTGAACCATGACAGCATAGAACACCAATGTGTTTTTGTTGTCACAACATATGCCCCACATGTCCAAACATTACCTTAATTGGTGCCAAAACTAGTAAAACAGTTGTCAAATTTAATGACCTAATTTGAGATTTACACAGCATATCTACATATTATGTCAATTATTAGATGTAAATGATCTATAAGTTCAAGCATCTTACTTCATCTTGTGAATTGACTGTCACACCACTCTTGATGAAAAGTAAGCAGATGTCTGTGTGTCCACCATATGCGGCATGGTGAAGCAGTGTCCAGCGAACCTATATCCAAACAGGAACCGTTCCATGATTTAAAAGATGATAGTTCATGATGCAAATACAGAGGGCTTTAATCTTATGACAAGGAAATCAATCAAACACCGGACTAAAGGGCATGTCTGCCCTATGATATGCCTAACCCAGGAAGATCACTGATCTTCCCTTTAATACTCAGTGCTTGTGTTTTCCTTTGTTGCAAGGAGACAAGCACTCAATGCTACATCATTGGACAGCCATTGTTTGCTGAGCCCAAACAGTATGTGCACATTATGAAAAGTCTTCACTGTGATCATGCATTGAAACCCTGTAAGAGTGACTTGCAATGAATCACAGTTCATCAATTTAAGTCAATTTTCATTGGTTAGCCAAACCCAACTCTTTTAAACTTCAGAACCATCTCAAAGTATCAACAACAGTTGTAAAAGTTCTTTTCTATAGAATGCATAATATTGACTATAATCACAAGACAGTGTGTATGACATGGCAATGCATGTAGCAGTAAAAGTAGTTGACGTACTGGACATGTCTAGTATACCCTTCAAAAGAAATCAGACACAATAATTAATACCTGGTGCATTTGACCAAATAGACACCCAGGCATTATTTTTTTTTGACACCCCTATTGATGGTCACTTGTTCGAAGGACTATATATTTTGAGCATGGATACTTAACTTTTAAGAAAGACTCTGTCAAGATCCACTACAAATTACCTACAGACCGAAGTATTCCTCAATGTGCCTTTATGCCGCCTGAAAAGAATGGTACCACATGCTTTCCAAGTCCGTTTTCCACATGGGCACTTATTTGGAGGGACGTTTACTTGAGCATGGGCATCTACCAGTGCTTGGTCAAATACAGTAATCTATAAACAGGGTACAGGTGTTGTGAATGAAGCATGACAGTCTTTTATTTGGCTTGCTATTTTGCACTGAGTTTTCAGATTATATGTTTGGATACAATTCCTGTTTTCAAGGACCACGGCAACATATTGTTACACAAGTCTGCATAGATTTTTAATTTGGCTTCTCCACAACCAAAAGGGTACCTGAGGGAAATGCAGTTCCACCTACCAGGTCCATGGTATTCACTGCTGCACCACATTTACACAACAAATCCCAGCATGTTTTTGTTTGCCCATCCTGAACTGCCTTTAAAAGGGCATTATCAACCTGAAAGTACAAAAACAGAACAGAACAAATGGCCTGTGCATCTTAGAAATGTAAGTGTTCTTAAGAAATTTTAGAGTGAAAATTACAACGGTGTGTGTGTGTGTGTGTGTGTGTGTGTGTGTGTGTGTGTGTGTGTGTGTGTGAGGCTACAGATGAGCACAGAAGCACAATAGTCAGAAGTTCTTGCTTTCTATACACCGAAAGTCATCACAGCTCAGAGTGAATGGAGTCCTCCATCAGAGTGAGACACACACACACGCACACACAACCAGAACAAGAAGGAAAGGAAGATCACAAGAGAGGTCAAGAGAGGTGGGTTTACAGAGACTAAATGGCGAGTTTACAGTATATGTAGGCAGCACAGTGTGGTATGTCGACCAGCCGTTGCTCTGGCCCAGCCAGCTTTATCATAAGTGACCCTGACAACAGTAATTACAGCACAGCCACAACGTAGCCATGCTACATCCTGCTGCTGAGCTGTTCCGGGACATTATGCAAGAGCTTAGCTACTTGAAGGTCACGTAATTTTGCAGCACAATGAAGTAGCAATGCTCGGTATCCAATAAGTCAGGGAATGCTGGTTATTTCTACCACTATCCATGGCATCTAACCGCTTGATTGTATACACAACTGCACAGGATTCGAGCTCATGCGCTCCAAATCATGTTTTTATTTTGAAAACTGAGCACTGGTCTTAACAAACAGGACTAAATAAAGATGCTTCAAAACATGACATGTCAGGACAAGGAAAACTCAAACTACATGTAAACTTGAAGATTATCGAGACCTTGAGATTCCAAGGTGAAATACATTGTCACCCTTAGAGGCAGTGCAGCTACATAGGCCGGCGAAGACAGGCTCAACTGTACTGCCAGGAGACTCAAACCCGGAATAGAATCATCAAGCTGTACCATTGACTCAGACATTTCCGTAGACCTTTCACCTCACACCATGTACCATCCAGGACACCTCAAAAAGAGTACAGTGGATGGATTGCCTACCTAGCCTGTCAGTTAAGGGACAGTTCATTATTTATCATCCAGGGGGGTCAGCTTAATTCAGGGGTGGGCCATGTGAATTTCAAATGGCAAAACGGCTGGGCCAAGCAGGGATGGAAAAATGCTATTTCCTACTCTTCATTGGCGACTTAACAAAGCAATTTGGTGACTGAAATCGAGTTGGTGGCTGAATTGATGTGATTATCCCGCTGTCTGCCACTGAAAATTTCCCTTCACTTCCAGATCTCTATCAATCACAGAGGACTGTCAAACACCAGTTTTCTGGCGCCCCTGTACACAGCAGATCATGCTCGGCAGTCCAACAGCAGTCTACATAAGACCATGCATTTGCCTTATTGCACTAGCAAGTCACACAAAAACTTTGCCACCTGGGCCTGCCTTGCCTGGGAGGATCTTGTGCCCCAAGGCCCTACATCCTACAGGGCCCAGATATGGATGTAATCTTTGACATTGGACTGAGAATGTTTTTTCTATATAGTATCCAACAACAAAAAAATATTGGTGGCGGGTGGGTTTTGGTTGATGGCTGCCCGTGCATCGAGTGCCTGGCCTGGCTTAGTTGCACTGCAGGAACAAAGACTGAAAACAAAATTTCCATCCCTGGGGCCAAGCAATATTTAAAAGTTCAGCTTTAAGGGTGGCTCATGTCCTTTTTTCACTCAAACTTAGTTTTCAGGGACCAGTTTCAGGCTTCAACCATCAAGTGCTAGGTCAGTACTGGGATGGTAAAGGAGGAACACAGGTTATACCTCAGGTCCTACGTCATAGCTTTAGAGAGTTATCTACATACATACATGATGTAGATCTACCTGTATTTCCGTCACAGCCCTTCAAACCAATTGTGCATCATTCTACAGTCATTATCATGTGTTTAGCTCTGTGTTCCGTGTGACAATTCTTGTGAAGTGTTTGTCAGAGATGAAAGTATCACGATGCGCTACTGTCTCTTGAGAGAAAGCGCAGTGGGATGAGGTGATTTTCAAAAAGCTGAAGAAGATGAGTCAAACTTCTTTCGAGCCAAGTTCAGACACAAGTGAGTACTGCATTTTTACAGCAGTGCCTGGCATAAGTTAGCCACATGATCCACCGCCCACCCCTGATGCCTTTTGCCAGATGGATCAAGGTCATTGTCATGCATGAGATCGACAAGGCCTTGCCTGATTTTTACAAGCGACAGTCACAGTTCTTTCATAAAACTGGATATGGAGCACAGTACGTGCACATTGTGGATCCAGACTTGGGGGGCCAGCGCACAGCAGACAGGTGCCCCCGCCAGTGGCTCCAACTTTTTTTCATCAGTAGCAATTCAAATCAAGTGTCAGACACTACAGGCATGTTGATAGGCATGCAGATCTTCCAAAGAGTGCATGGTAATTGCACACTTCATAACTTTCTTGATGCTGCAGGATGAAACATCTCTGCCAAATTCTTATGAGAGTTGGCTGGGACTTCAGAACATGTGCCCTTCTTCTTTAGTACCCTCTATGTCATCAATGTGAGACAGAGCACTGTGAGGAAACACAAAAAACAAAATCTTGTGGAGAGGTTAATGAGTTAGGCTAAAGTGTTAGGGAGCTAAAAAATAATTGTGGCTTTGTCGAATGGTTGGCATTTACTGGAAACCTACAAAATTTAACGGCTAAAATGTTGAATGGTTGCCCAGGCCAATTTAATGTTGCCCAAATTTAATGATTTCTGATGTCTGGTCAATTCTTTGTTGTACTGTAAAAGTTAATCTACAGTGATTAAATTTAACGATCAGGAGCAAATTGTTAAATTTGTTAATTTAAAACGGTTGCTAGATTTTGTAGATTTACAGTAGTCAAGCTATAACAAGTATTCCAAAGGTGTGCAGAGAAGGGATTACAATAGTGGGCATTAGCGACATACAAGCAAACTAATGTGGATAGGGAAACTTCGAACAGAAGCATACAGGAGTGAGCATATAGGTGTAAACACCATTTTGAATGACAGGTCTTTAAGTTCACAGATGTCTATAGGAAGGATATTGAATAGAGAAGAACTGAGAAACAGCAGGGAGTCTCGGGCGGTGGTTGTGTGTGGCACCGAAATACTGAAAGTTGGTGGTGTGTGCAGGTGGTAGTCCTTGGCTCGGGTAGAGAAGGCAGCATGCTGTAGGTGCAATGGACTTGACCTATAACGGGAATTCCCTTATAATGGGCTTTCTTATAACAGGAGTGGACCTGCATTGGGCTATCCTTGTTAAATAAATACTATACTATTGTTCATCCATCCATGAGCTGTCAACTTAGAAATTTTCAGTATACTGGTAGGGGGCTGTCCAAATTTCTTCTCCTTCTGGGTGGGCTCCGCTATTTTGAAAGATGTGATGGGTGAGTGACAGGAAAAAACTACAGACTACACCCAGTTCACCGACGCCCAACCCCAGTGGCGCAAGTGGTTAGCGCGCGCAAGTTCCATTCTCAGAGGTGGCGATTCGAAGCGGGTTCAAATCCGCCAGAC
>JAOWAW010133891.1:0-11337 GCA_028565695.1 Nicola tetela
ACACACACACACACACACACACACACACACACACACACACACACACACACACACACACACACACACACACACATGCTCCTTTGTCCTGTACAACCCTGGAACTGACTGTCATTTTCTAAGGCCCTGTTTACTTGATTCAGATAAGTGGGTATCTGGATACTTTTTCTGCGGTTAGGTGTTGTATCTACACAAAAACCAGCAAAACTACCTATCTGGATATCCTATCCAGAGATTTGTTATCTTGCTAAATAAGTGGAGATTTAGATATGCAGATATCTGGGTGGCTGTATCTGGATACATGAAAACAGCTTATCTGAATGAATTTGTGTCTTGTCAGCAGAGTAATGTGAAAGGGTGGGGATTTCTTCACTTCGTCTGCATGATCTTCAATCATTTCATCATAGCATTGAAAAAAGCTTGTGCCACTGCTCATGGCTGGTGACTGCAATCTAGATGTAGGTTTTTCTCTGTAGAAATAGCAGTGTACAGTAGTGACATACATGATTAATCAGTTAATCGATTAATCGTTTTGCAATCTGAATACAGTTAATGCGAATTAATACGAATAATTATTCTATTCGATCAGTTAATATTGAACCAGAATCAATGTAGTGTGTTAATGTTGCCATTGGTATTGCTCACGTTGCTTGCCGCCTTCACTCAACCTCATGCATGTGTAGGCTACTACAGCTGACAATACATCATACAAACAGAATGCCTACACATGTCGTCAGTAGTAGCATAAGCTCTACACAAAACTGCTAGTCTGCTACAAATTTTTGGTTGATGAAACAGGACACACTCTATGGTTTTAATAATTTCACTTTTGTCTGCTGAGAGAACCATGAAGCAACGAGGCTCCTCTGTCTGGGACAATTTCTCCCAACTGGATGAGGCAAAAAAAGAAAGAAAAAACTGTGATGCCAGCATTGCGAAGTAAACCTTTCATTTGTTGGCAGAACAATCGCACAGTGTTCTTGAGATAGAATCAAGCTACATATAACATCAGATTAAGCAATTAATCATTTCTGGTTCAATCAGATTAATCGAATCGGGAAAATAAAAAATGTACATCACTAGTGTACAGAGCTCGAGTCTGGCTCCAAGTTGATATCTAGGCTATCCATCCTTCACAAGAGACAGAACTGTCATGAACTGAATGTCAAACGATAAAAAGAAGTGTAAAGGTGACTGCAGCACGTTTTTGACACTTTTGGTTGCTCCTGTGTGGCTCAGATAACGCAAAAAAACTGTGGTAACATAGAAATTGCATCACATTCGAATATGTCCGGATTTTTATGTAGCTCTGTAAACGCAGAGAAACATTCCGCCAGTTACATGTAGACGGTTGTATTCAAAGTCAAAAATATCCGGGTAAATATTTATCTGAATATGTGTAAATGTAGCCTAAAACCAGCCTGTCTCTATTAGGTCTTGATACAGGCGCAGGGCTTAGTGTCATGCTAATATTTTCCTTACCATCTTACTATTCTGACATAATGTAGCTGTAGGCATTTACTAATGAGCATCTCCAAAGTCATGTGCAAGAATGGCAGACTAATTGTAGCCTGGCTCCTCTCCATGAACTCCTCAGATCTCTGACTGTGGCAGAGCAAGACTCTCTCTATCATATTCTTCAACTTGCTGAAAAGACCATCAGAGACATGTCATATCCTCTCTGATCATCTATGGAGATCTCATCAACAGATCTTAATTTTTTTTCTGGCATTGATGTTGCTATAACACATATGAGCAGCATGCATGTTTTTGTGTGCACGCAACTGGTCTTAATGCCACCTGCACAACTGTGATCTCTGTTGTCTTGCTTAACACCTTTTCTCTTTCTCTTGCTTCCTTCTCCCTTTAATTTCTTCCATTGCTCAAAAGGTTGGAAGAAGAAGAGCGACGTCGCCAGGAGGAGGAAGAACGTTTTCAAGAGGAACAGCGCCAGGAGTTCCTTCGCCAGCAACAGGAACAGGAGCAAGCAGCACAGTACACACAGGCAGCTGAACAGGGGAATGATGCAGAGAACTTGCTTGGCGACAATGGAATATGTGCCCGGGCTATTTACGACTACCAAGCGCAGGATGAGGATGAGATCTCATTCGACCCAGGTGACATCATCACCAACATTGAAACGGTTGATGAAGGCTGGTGGACTGGCACATGCAACGGCCAGACAGGAATGTTCCCCTGCAACTATGTTGAAGCGATTTGATCCACAGCGATACACTCAATGGACTTGTTGTTATAACATGGCAGGCTTGACAAATTCATAAACTTTTTGGTTTTCTCATTTTGATTCATTTGCAAGAATCATTTTTGTTGTTTACTTTTAGTTTCCATGGTGGCTGGTAGGTTCAAGGTATTTACCAAAACAGACTGGCTGGAAAATTAATTCACTTGTTGGCTCAGATGCATAGTGTTCTTTTTTGGCTTAGTAGCCTAGACATCAGATTGAATGAAAAAGAATGCTTAAGACTTCTGAAGGAGGAATCTGTATGTCGAAATGTCACTCCGTCTAGTCTGGTCTGGTGTGTGCTGCATCAGTCTACTGCTCAACCATTCTATTTTAAAGTTGTGTTGAAAACAACTGGTGGGAGAAATAGCTACTGAATACAACCTACAAAAAATGTGCAACCAAAAAGAAAGTACATGAGTTGTGATATGGGCAGAATGCTTTGCTCTGCTATCTTCAAGGAGCACACAACAAACTCTGGCTCTAACCCTCCACCAGCCAGCCAGATAAAAATTGTTCCTAATAAAGGAACGATGACTTTATATGTATATAGTTGAAGCACTATTGCATAATCTGGCTATCTGATTACGTGTACATGCTCATGAATGATTTGGTTGCCAAATGAGAGGCAGTTTTTGTGTGGTTTCTATTTGAAAATTTTGGAAGAGGAAGTTTTGAAAGTTGGCATAAGCTTACGCTCTCCTTTGTTGAACTGTTTGGTCAAAGTTGGTGTCTATTGCGTGCATGCAATGGATGCTGGGGAGGCTCTTGCCTACCTAGATTTTTTGAACGAGAATGGGCTGCTTCCATCGTCCAGTGCAGGGATGTGCCGCCATTGGCTTTTTGTCTGCTATACATGGTGACAGATCGTGTTTTGATTTGTTATTGAACTTTAAAGCAAAACTGTGCAACATTTCCTTGCCTGATACTTCTGAAACTGTGTGCTTTGAATTCTGCTGTTCAAACCCTTACAGAAAATACATAGGTCTGCATACAAAATATGAAAGGGTTATACACTGAGTGACCAACATTGCCAAGCTGTTGTTTTGCATACTAACTGGCTGGCTGGTAAAGGGTTAAAGTTATTTGCATGTAGCTAGTACTTGTCCGGACTAAAGTGAAGCAACACGCAATGCCTAGTGCACAGAAATCTCATGTGCTGGAATAGCTCAGCAATGACAATTGTGTGCACACTGGTGTAACTTACAGCAAGGAACTGTTTGCTCAGAACACTTTAACATGTAAAAACTGAAGTGAAAGGATTTGGTTAGAAGAGTTCTTTCAATTGCTTGACACCATGTTAGCAGCGGAATATTCTTCCAGCCAACAGGAACAGTTTCTCCAGTAATTGGATAAAGTATGCCTCCCTGATGTGCCAAGACAGACAGCTACAACAACAATAGGCAGAGCTGGCTTCATTCAATTTTCACAGATCCAACCTGCCATGTTATTGGCTTGATGGCAATCAAAAGTTCCTGAAGGGGTGTATGGGTCTATTAGATTTTCTCTATGCATGTCACCACATTTGGCCATGAAATAAACTCCGAAGCTGTTCATCGATATAAAAATGCCTGACCTTTGACCTTGTAGTATTATTCCTGCGGTAGGAACTTCCTGGCACATCTGCCTACACACTATCTATCTTGTTGAAGATCAATGAATTCATTCAAACAATTTTCCTACCTTTCAAAAGTTACTCCACCAAGATCAAGAGGAAGGAAAAATCTGAACACTTTAAACGCCTTGACCTTGGGTTTACCACTATTACAAACACATAAAATCCTCAGCTTCGCCTTGGATCTCATGTTTGGTTTGTAATGGTGGTAATCTGAATCACTTAACCTCGGCATTAAATCTGTTATTAGGAAATTATTTCTAATACTGTATATCATGTCAATTTCGATGAAAACCATCTCTTAACAATTATTCAGTGTCACCATTAATTCGATGGATCTAGTGCATGTATTCATTTAATCATGCTCTACGTGATCAAATGATCAACTGATCAGAATGATCCCATTGAACTGGAGAGGAAAAGAAACGAATACAAACATTTGCAGTATGATCAAGAGCACTATAGCTCTTTCATGCCAGTGTGCACTGGAGGTCCAAATTTACCTACAAAGATGGCTGCTCTTTCATAGTTCATTGATTGATCACTCGGATCAAGGGTAGGGTGATGATCCAAGTTGAACTGAATGAACCACCAGATCATGAATAAACAAATGCAAAAATTGCTGTTTGACCACGCAGTTCATGATTAAACAAATGTGCCCACTGTAGTACAGAGTTGTACAAAATGGTTGTTTAGGACTCCCTAGATTCCTGCCGCATTGAGCAAGCATGTGAGACCCATAGTCAACATACTGTAAGAGTTGATTTTCTAGCAATTTGTAAATTTAGCTATTTCTTAACATATGTGGGGTAATGAGCAGAAAATCTAATGATATCAGACTTACTAGTACTATTGGACAAATGAAATCAGGGTCGTTACATGTAGTCATGAATTTTATATAGAATTTGTGGGAAGTACATGAATTACTGAATAGACAAGATTAAGATGAAAATCCAATTGAGTAATACAGTAGTAACTGAAGCTGATGGCCACACTGCACTGCAGCAAAAATTATTAATGAATTTTTTAAGTTTTGAAAGACATCACGCTGGGGTAGTAATCAGTACACAGAAGTTCACTCTCAACCAGCAAGTATTTTTTATTCACAACATTTCGGTCCTGAGACTAGGACCTTCATCGGGTAATTGACAGGAGGAATGATGATAACAGAGTTTAAATGAGCGTTGGATGTGCTTGGAGGCGCTAGTGCATGGGTGAAAATTTGTGCAGTGATAGGCATAAGGCAGGTGTACTATGGTTTCAGAAAAAAAAAACAAGTGTCACTCTCACACAGGCCACCCTGAACTCTCTGCTGTCACCTGACACATATATGACGAAGGCCATGCCATACACTGGCAGCCAAGAATCACTGCGAAAGAGAGCAATTGCATGAAGAGGAGGATCAAGGAAGTGCTTGCGATTAGGAAGCTAGAGAAGGAGAGAGGCACAGAGAGGGTTTTGAATCAGGACAAAGGATTAGAACTTGGCAAGATCTGGCTAGACCTCATGTAAACCCACTGTAAAACTCACCAACCAAACACCTAGACAACAACTGAGCACAAAACCACCCCTCCCCTTTTTTCTGAAACCACTCCCCTTTTTTCTAAAACCACAGTACACCCGCCTTATGCCTATCCCTGCATGAATTATCACCCATGCACTAGCACCTCCAATGCTCATTTAAACTTTGTTATCATCATTCCTCCTGTCATTTACCTGATGACTCAGGTCCTAATCTCAGGACTGAAACGTCATGACTTTAAATAAGAAATATTTGCTGGTTGAGAGTGAACTTTTGTGGATTGATTTTTGAAGTTAAGGATTAAATTCATTTTTGCTAACTCACTAAATTTATTTCCTCATTAAATTTCTACTCTTATAGTACATGTAGAGTCACAGTCAACCGTAAATGTGCCTTGCGTAATTGTATCAAAACCAAAAGTACTAGGTCCAAAACCCCTGTTTGGGCTCCCTGCCTCAGTCATGTTAATTGTGTAGTGTACATTGGTGCATGCTAGGTCCAACTTACATGTACTCCAGATTTAGTTTACAAGTTACGCTCTTTTATTTTACATGTACTATAGGTTTAGTTTTACATGTAATGTAGTTTTCGTTTAACAAGGTGTTGCTGTTCTACCGGGATGTCTATCTGTGGTCTGCCAAGCTAGGCAGCAAGGCTCCCGAGGGCGTGGACCACTACGGACAGCAGATGAAGGACCGCATCATGAGGGATGGATACCAGCACCAGCTGCGCACTAATCTCGAATCGGGTGCGACAAACTGTGGTGTACCGCTGCATGTCAATGACTTCGTGGTGCTCAACCTGGACTGCATGACCAAGGGAGAGGATTGCGAGCCCCAACTCGACCGTGCACTTCTGGATCAAGTCAGGAAGAGGCTGCCATACAACAGTCATCGCTATTGCGTTGTAAAGACTTGGAGCAGGGGCTACTACTTCTATTTCCGGTCTCCCAACTATGCACAGGTGCGAAAGAATCTCAAAGCCTTCAGGGGTCGCCTGTCTGGAACTGGAGCGCACTTGTTGTGAGGGAAAGCTCATGTCATTGGTGCATTTTCATGCGTGCCGCTGAGTGAACCGGACGCGAATTGACCTGGATACCAGTTCGGTGCCACACCTCTGAACGCACCATCCTTCAGAGACTTCCCTGATCTGTGTCACCTCCTACGGCAGGACACCACAACTCCGGCCGACATAGGGGATGAGGCCGCACCACCTTCAAGGAGAAGGACACGTTCACCTCTGTGTATGATTTTGGACAATGCCGAAGAAGGCGACTTTGTGTCTTCACCCAGGATTTGGCGACCAGTGTGCAGACCCTGCCACTTCCTCATGAGTGCGGAAATGAACACTTTTGTCACTACGTTTAACTTTGTTTTGACTGACGGGGACAACAAACTCGCCCATGGCCCATGGGACTACACACGGTCACGCAGTGATGAGATACTCATCAAGTTCACACGATGTCCTAGAGCTAGTTCTTGGGCACATTGCCCGCTTGCTGGACAGCCAGGGCACAGGGACCATGACAATGACAATCGTCACCCCGGCCTCTACATCCATCATGACTGGAGAAGGGCAGTGAGCGCACGTCTTTGCTGCCTCCGAGAGCAGCCAGCCAAGGGCCAGGAGCAGACCTGCACCAAGCTTGTCAAGGTCAGGGAGCAATGGGAGAAACTCGAGTCAGCCGTGTCAACTTCTTACGAGACGTGGAGGGATGTACCATGTTTACTCCAACCAGAGCAGGTGCCCGCAGCCTTCCGAAACGTCTTGTACTACACAGGCCGCCAATTTGTCATCATGTGGGGTCCTGATGAAGTGGAAGTGCTTGACATGTTTCAAATGCCAAGTCACCTCGCACCTTTCTTCGTTCCTAACCCCAAGGGCGGGCATAGACGCCTTCAAGTGCACGACGTAATGCCACACCTGGAGAGGAGGCAAGTGTCTCATCGGCCCTCTAACGTGCGCATCGACGGTGAATTCATCTACCTATGGCTCATATATCCAGTATCCCAACCTGTGCCAGGAGATGTCAACCTGCTGGATCAACTGGTTGACATGTGGTTCGCTGCTGATCCTGCCAGTGGGCTGCACTTCCGCAACTTCTTTGGGCAGCTTCAGAAAAACCCAGCGGATCGACCACCATATATGCTATGGCTTCTGGGTGAGGGTGGGAGCGGCAAGTCCATGTTAATGTCTATATTGACTATGGCATTGTGCAGCTCGGAAGTTCGCAACATCGACAATCCCTGCCAGCAGCTGGACAAGGGGTACAGTCGGGCCGTGCTAAAAAACAAGCCCATGCTGATCTTCCACGAGGTGGGCGGCGCGCCTATGAACGTCATCGATAGGCTGAAATCCATCGTCACGGAGAACGAGCTTCATCTCTCGGAGAAGTTCAAGGTGAGCCAGAACATCCCGGTCTACACGCGATTCATGATGCTGATCAATGACTATCGCATGGTCGTGTTGAAGGATAATGTCCGCGAGGCTCGCTGAGTTCTCTACTTGTACACACCTGTTGAGCACCACGAGGTGGATCACCTGATGCTGGACATATATGCCATCAAGTTGAATCATGAGAGGGCTGTGAATGCTGGTCTTGCACTGCTTGACAGATGGGCTGCCCGCGCACCAGATGTCCTACCCGGTTTGCCTCCCGATACGGAAGTAAAGAGCAAAGTGATGAAGGTGCTCACTTCAGAACAGGGCATTCAAGGTCATCTGATGGCGTATATGCGGGAGTGCAAGGTGACAGCAACCTATCCCTCTGGCCAAGGGTTTTTTGACTGGCTGGCTACACAGCAGATTCGACATCGCCACACAACTCCCCAGTTAGACAACATGTGGCAGGCAGGCTTGATATGGAGCAGTTTTTCAGGGACATGAAGGAAATCCGCCAGATGACAGGTATGGAACTGGACTTCGTTGATGATGAAGACGTCGTATCTGTATGACTATGAGCTTAATAAGATTTATCATTATGACCCTTCGACTTTGTTTTTACACTTTGTGAAGTAGTACTTTCAGAATATGAAATAAAGTCTTTTGCCATTATCAGTCCATCATGCCAATCATCCAATTCAGTGAAAAATGCTTCCTTCAAAAAGACTGAGGTTTTAAAGTGACACCAAAATTAATACGATTTACAGTAATATCACCTACACCTGTATGACATGCCATAAGTTGAAGTAATACCCCTTGTTCATTGCTAAGTGACAGGCAAATCAAACATGTGTGTCTATCAACTGGAATAATCACAGTAATATTCTTAATGAAATTCTAAAGCGAAAAATGGACCTTTTCCAGCAAGCAAATGTTCATCTTTTTCAAAAGGAAAAAAAAACTGAATAGAAAAATACATGTGACTGAAGAATACAACAGGTGAATGAGAAACTGACAGGTCTTTCCTAGGGAGAAGCAATGACTAAATCCCACAATGCACACCAGCAAAAAAAAAAACAAGTACACACAAACAGAGAATTAGAATGGATCACTACTTTCAGGAATCAAAGCATTAATCATCCTCCCAATAATCCACAATCACATTGTGGTGTGAAACTGCAAGACAGCAAAACAAAGAAAAGAACTCTATGAGCAGGCCTATTGATGCAAACTCATCTACTCTAACGCTTACAATGATGACTAAAAACTTTTCAGAAGCCTGAAACCAAAATGAAAACAAAAATGCTCTTGCCAACCTTCTTCCTGACTGACAATACGATAGTAAAGAAATCAAACAAGAAAGATAAGACAAAGGGGGTGCAGATTCAAGAAGATAACTGGAGGCCAAGAAGAAATATCCAAAGTTCACCATATGTCCTCATTTATACATATGTTACCTGTTACACTGCCACCCAGAGCACAGCACGCACCAAACTTGCCATAAAGATAAGGAGCGACCTTACAAAACAAGAAACAACTAACATCACCTTTAGTGTAAAACAACAGGCTTTCCTTACAATTCATCATAAGAGAAAAATTAATGTTTGGCTTTCACAGAGCACAGTGGTAGCATACATAAGGAAGCCAACCACAGGTGGGAAGACCAGGTGCACTGTAGCCCCCTGGGAAGATAGATAATTCCAACAATGGAAGCATCATGACAAAAGGAGGCACTACAGGGGAAATTGTCAAACCATCTGGCAACAGCCAAGATCAATCTCAGCTGTCCCAACTATACTCACAATCCTACAACAGGAATTGGCCATTGAAGAGCCTCTAAAGTCAGTTACCTGCCAAACTACTTTACAGTGCATAAGAACAACACTTGTTCACTGAAAGTTTTTGCCCTGTCCCCTACCAAACCAAGATCATCTTCAGCCAATTGTTCTTGTCAATGTCACCCAAGAATCACCATAATGATGTATGTGACATCATGAAACCCATGGCAGAAAGAAAATAATTAATAATCTATATTATCGGCAGTAAACACATGCATGCGCGCGTGCTTGCATGCACGCATGCACACGCACGTGTTAACCTTATAACTTCGATAGTAGAAAAGACACATTCCCTAGTATTTGCCCACACCGGATCATGTAATTGTTCTGGCTGTCACAGAACACAGCGGCAGGACACTGAAACACCAACCACAGGTGGAAAAACCAAGTGTGCTTTAGCGTCTCCCGAGAAGATAGATAAATCCAACGATGGAAGCATCATGACAATAGGCGGCACTACAAGAGAAAGGCAGGAAAACAATCTCAACTGACCAAACTGAACTGACAATCCCCGAAACAAAACTGGCCATTGGAAGGTGCTCCAAAGTCAGATATCGGCCACATTGCTTTCAGTCATAGTACTACTAATTCAATAACAACCTGGCAACAGTTTTGTTTATTGAACCAAGCAGGCTATTACAATAAAGAGCATCACCCAGCACACAGATTACTGGCATAAACTTTCTCGAACGAGCGAATAAAGCAGAAAAAAGAAATTCGACGTTTCAGTCAGCACAATTACCTACCAAATCCACAGCAACGTCATCCGCCCAGTAACTCTTAGAGGCAGCGGGAACGTCAACCAAGAATTTGACCAACAAATTGCAAAACCTATAACAGAAAGGAAAACACTGAAACGAATGAAGACAAGCACAGAAAGTACATCTGTACACACAAATGCCACTAAAAAGTAGGTAAATACACACAGTCAACCTCAAAACGACAGTGGAAGAGACAGATATCTCTGCCGGCATCTTCCAAACAAGACAATGTCCTGACTTTCAACAAGCAGTGGGACACCGTGACATAGAGTCCAGCCATAAAGGGAAAATCAGGTATTCTTTAGCCTCCTGGGAAGATAGAAAAATCCATCCAGCCAACGATGGAAGCATCATGACAAAAGGAGGCAACATGAAATTCAGTAGAAGTTCTCTACAAGTAAATTCTAATTTTCTAATTTCTCACTGACACGTCGCCGACGGCAGGCTCCTCTACAGAACTTAAAAACGTAACAGTCTATTAAAAGAGTACTTACCTCTGGTCAGCTCGGTTTATCTGCATTTTCGAGGCCCATTGTTTGCTATCGATCTCCTAAGAACGAATGTAGGTTGAGGACTTGAAGAGCTCCGTCGCCTCGCCTCGCTGCGCCTCTGAGCTGGCACAGGGGTGCAGCCACGACCAACTTCAAGCATTGTCCACCCGTCAGAAATTCTCGGCAGGCGCTTCAACCAAGAGGACGGCTTCAGCTTTTCTCTTGATAAGAAGTGATACATACTGAGAAATGATACGGAACTACGCACCCTAAAACTACTACACTCTGAAACATGTGAAAAGAAAAGCTCCAAAATCAGATATCTGTCGCAAGTCTGATCATGAGGGGCTCGTCACCAGATGACGCGATGCATGGCACCACGCGCATGTGCGCATGGTCAGTTGTCCATCTAGAAGACTTTTATGTGAGCTTTTATTGTAAATCCCGCTTCCCCTCCCCCGGCCCTGGGCTCCCTCCCCCTCCCCCGCC
>JAOWAW010133902.1:0-11336 GCA_028565695.1 Nicola tetela
ATTTACCAGTATCAGTATACTGTTATATGATGTGTACATTTACCAGTATCAGTATACTGTTATATGATGTGTACATTTACCAGTATCAGTATACTGTTACAGTATACATGTCATATGACACGTAGTTCTACTGGTACCAGTATACTGTTATAAACAGGGTGTTGGCTTCGATCTAAGGCAGCACTGCACTGAAAGCAGAGAAGGCCTCTCTGTACTCTAAACCTGATATCTGCCAGCATGATTACTTTGATTAGGGTCTGCGTAAAGATGTGGCAGTGCAGTGATGTAGAGCTGCCTCCCCTACCAATAGTTTATGGCCAAAGAGAAGACACCACATTGTATTCAGAAGAATCAATTCAAGATGTCTGACTGGAGTGTGCACTACTATTTCTGATGTGTGTTAAGTTACTAATTGGAATAAATAAAATTAGTTATCATTGAATCTAGATAGCAACTCATTGTGTGAAACACCTCAACTATTCATTATGATCTGATACGTGTCAAGTCTTTGGGTTTTTAGACTCTGAGACAGAGCACTGTACTGTATGGTTAGGACTATACCTGCATACAAGTACTGTATGGTTAGGACTATACCTGCATACAAAGATGAGATACTTGTACATTGCATTGTATTACTGTACGGCAGAAAAATGAAGGCTTTAAGGCTTATGTCAGAAGTTGGCAGATCACGGCCAAATGAAAGCAGATTTGTTGACACGAATACCAGAGAGGCAGAGACCTTGATAAGCTTCACTGGGAATGGCTGAGAGCAATGTGCCACAAAGCTGTCTTCCGACATCACACCCTTCAGTGCTCATAGCCCAGCACAAAGCTCATTGCCCAGGCTCAAGGGCATATGCACATGATATGGGGCATGTGCACAGTTGGCTGGCTGCACACATATTGATCATGCTGATAATGTGCAAGGCTTGGGCAACGAGTGATGAGCGCTGAAGGACACAATGTCGCAAGGAACTTGAAAAGGTGATCCACCACACCATCCGTAATGAAGATCTACATCCTGACCTAATGTCATGACTAGACCACACCATCTATAAATGTAACCAATACATTATGCCATCTAATACAGTACACCATATGTATGCCATTAAGTATACAGTATGTGTCGCCTTACTTTCATTTGCTGAGAGGGGAGAGTATATTTCTAAATGAATCTGCTTTCATTTGTCCATGTTCTGTGAAATTATGAGATGGCCCCTTACTGCATTGCTGATAATAACACTGCACTGAGTGGGAGAGAGCATGTGAGAGAGTGGGGGGAGGAGAAAGAGAGACAGGGAGGAGGAAAGCTGGGAGAGAGGGGAAGAGGGGGAGGAGAGAGATATATAGAGAGAAGGGAGAGAAAGAGAGAGAGAGAGAGAGGGGGGAGAAGAAGCGAGAAGAGAGGGCAAAGAGAGGTAGAGGAGAGGGGACAGAAATAAGAAATGGAAAAAGGAGAGACGGACATAAAACAGAGAGCACAGGATATTTGTGAATAGTACAGGATGGAGGACCAAGTTGTCATTAAAACAGCACAGCACACTCTTCAAGTTTACCTGAGCAGATGGTGATGAAGAGTTGACACTTACAGATGCACCAATTTCAATTGAAGGCAACACCTGAGTGTAAGCAAAGAGCAAGTTGAAATAAGGTAACCTTGACATAAATCAACAATACTTCAGGGTGGCACCCCCTCCTCTTCTTTGGAAACTTTTACAGAAGTGTCAATTCTCCCAACTGAAAATCATATTGGTCCAAAGGCCATTATTAAAGACATCCATTTTCAAAACAGTGGCAAAAAATCTTGCCCCTATGAAGAAGGAAAAAAATGGTGGTTGAAAATTCAAA
This sequence comes from Nicola tetela, assembly GCA_028565695.1. NCBI lineage: Eukaryota > Metazoa > Porifera > Calcarea > Clathrinida > Clathrinidae > Nicola > Nicola tetela. The sequence goes on from JAOWAW010133902.1 coordinate 1,849, forward strand.
TGTTAAAATTTTCAGCTCTAGTGCATTCATATAAAGGCCTATCAAGTTGATTTTAGGTATGTGACCCTTGGGTGGGACCCTTTCAAAATGGTACTACAGTTTATTCGAACATGTATCTAGAAGTTGCCAAAGTTCACATCAAGCCTTCATGTGGGGTGCCACGCTTAATTGCAACAGTTCAGAAGGAGAGAGAAAGAGACAGAAACAGAGAGGGGGAGAGCAGGTGAGACCAAGAGAAAGAGGCAGAAATAGAAAGAGAAGAGACAGAGACAGAGACAGATAGATAGAGGGGGAGCAGGAAAGCCAGAGAGATAAACCTACACAGACATAGAAAGGGAGGAGAAAGGAGGGAAAGAGAAAAGAAAGTTGAGGGTCAGAGTAAAGAATGAACAAACATATCAGGGGGGGGGGGGGAGAAAAACTGAGAACAACTCAATGCCAAACTCAAGCAAACTTGACTCAATATTAAATCCCAAAAAGTGAAACCCTTTAAGGGTGGTCTTGCCCCTAATGTTGTTACTGCAAACAGGATGATTTGGCATGAATGACTTTATTTTGTGGAAAGAGTGCCATGAACATATATGAAAGCTGAAAATTGCATCACAAAAAAGATATCTCTGACAGAGTTATTGAAGTAAGAAAAATAGCAGGGGAAAATTTCAGTTCACTGCTGCATTCTTGTCTTTCTTCACAATTTTTGGGCCTCTGCCTTTGCACAGGGTGGTGAACAAAGCGCTGCTTTAGCTTTCCCAAATTCCATCTTTAGCCATGAAAATCAAGCACTTATAGAATTTCACAGTTTGGGACATACCTCATCTGAGGTAATCACCTACAGCTCTGAAAAGAGGATGAATTTTCACTTTCTGAAGCACCGTTTAGTAGTTCGATTGTTAGAAGTCAAGTCCAGAAACTTCACGTCATTCAGGTGAAAATTGACGGAACAGGAAACAATTGAAGCAGCAGAGTCTTGTTTTGAGAAAACAGGATTCAAAGTTCCTGCCCTCGTGGCCTCCTGCCACATATCCTTCGGCATCAGACTACATCATGAAACTGAGAGCCACAGCATGATTCATCAGTGTGCACTAATATCACATGTGGAACATGCATCAAATGCCTTTCAACGTACATGGGATTGTGACGGGACCATGGTTCACAACCACACGCACTTGCCTGCATGCCACAGGCACAGGCATGCAGAGCGAACTGTCTAAAAATACACTGGGGAATTCCCTGCAAAACTCATCACCGCCTATTTCCGCTACTTTCAGACAAAAAAATAGACAGAATAACCTCGACAGGAGAAACTACATGGTATTTCAAGCCAATTTTAGCAAGCAGAAAAAGAGTCACACCAGCACCCTCAAGGGGTAGGATAGGACCACCCTTAATAGGTAAAGTTAGCAATAGTGCAACAATGCTATTTCCTGCCTGTGGTATTGGATTTTACATAGTTTGAAGTATTTTCGTTTTACACTATGCAGTGGTTGTGTCATTCCAAACAGCTGCAAGATTGCTCTTCACAAGAATGTCCTTCAGCACCATTCTGTAAAACCATGACTGTGATATTCATAACGTAAAACATAAATGTGAACCCTCTCATTGATGTTCAATGTGTGTGCTCTTCACTTATTGTGAGCCTAGGAATACACTACATGTATTGCTAATGGTACCTAACAATACACTACATGTATTGCTAATGGTGCCTAACAATACACTACACGTATTGCTAATGGTGCCTTATATTCTCAATACACTACATGTGTGTCGCTAATGGTGCCTCATAATCTCAATACACTACACGTATCGCTAACAGTACCTCATATTCTCAATACGCTACACCTATTGCTAACAGTGTCTCCTATTTGCCAATACAAAGAACTCTCAAAGATGAAATACCAGAACTTCTACACCAGAAAAAGACAAGCAGAAGTTAATGATATAATCATTACCAATTTTCAGCTCATTTGTCTTAACACATCCTGCTACACTAAAGAGCATTAGTAGAGTGGAAACACACCACACGAAAAGCACACAATGGATGCTTAATTTCAACACCGGGGAGCTCATTGCTGATCGGGAGTTCTACACAAAATTTTTTTCCCACCTGTATGCTGAGTGAAGATGCTCGTCCAACTGGCACACGTTGAATTGTCTGATCAAGTACTGACTGTTCATGACCAAGAGGCACTGAACTTGATGTCGCTGTCTCTTGCCCACTAGTGCTACCATTTTCATCTGTCACAGTGTACGTACCATTCTCTGAGCTTGACTGTTGCTGAACATTGCTTTCGCCATGTTTCAACTGCTCTGCAACAATTGGTTCCGATGTTGTTACAGCTGTTCTATTGGGACCATCTCCACAAGGTTGAACTGTTTGGTCATGAATAGATTTGTCAGGAATGTGACCCACAGACAGAGACAAAATATCATGCGAGGACATTTGACGAGGCGGACCAAGTGGAATGGCTGTCAGAATTGGTGCATGTTGCCATGGTAATCCTTGCCTGGGTCCACAAGCAATGTTGTCATTCATATCAGGTCCCCAGCCAAACACATGTGTTGAAGGATTTTGCGTGACGTTTGAGCTGTGAGCTGGCGCAGAGGATGTGATACTTTGCAGTCCAGCAATGCCTCTTTGCTGAACATTTCCCGAAAAACATGCAGCTGAACTTGCTTTCTGCCCATTAAGGAGGCCTGAGGTAGCTGACTGGCTGCCATGAGCTACTTCACCATGGCCTGCTTTCGCTTCTCTTCTGGAGTCTTTGTGAGGTGCTTTCTTCAAAGATGACAACACTGTCCCTTTAAAACCAGAATGCTGCAGATGACTTGTGCTCTGTACTGCTCTTCTGGTAATGTCTAGCTTGTTGTCTCCACCAGTTGTAGAAATGAAAAGACCATCCTTGGTCTTTCTGGGAGAATCCACAAGTGTTGTTCTTCTTGGTCTTTGTCCTGAGGCAGGAGCCTGCAATCCTTGAGAGAATTTCACTTGCAAGTGCTTTTTTGGACCCACAAGCTTCTTGCCTTTCATGGCACGACTGCCCGCCTGGCCACTCGATAGAGACACAGTCCTTTCCTGCATAATTTAGCAAAACAGGAAGTATGCTCACACCAAAGCACTTTAAAAATATACTTTCATGCTGGCCATGGGATAACACAACAGCAAAATGCACAATCCACACACAACCATACAAATACACACACAACAAACACAAACACACACAACATTCACATAAATACAGGGTGTTCCTCTGTTTAATGTTTCAACCTGCACATTTCCATCTTTGTCATGGTAATGCAACAGGACAACTAAGGTTAGTCTTTTTCATCCAGTCAATATCTCAAGTAGTTTTAGGACTGACTCCATCACTGCTTTGTACAAGGTGTTTGATTGCTGTTAACTTGTGAGAAGCCTTAGTAAGACTCTGTGGAGAATTTTCTCCTCTAACTTATGTCCAATATCACTGCTCTTAGCTCTCAGTGAAAATACACAAACATATACTTTTACTTTTCAGAAACAAGCTGGCAGTTTGACCATTGACAAAAGATGGGAATGTGCCCCTTTTAGTCTTTGCTTGTGCCACCAGTGAGCTAAAACTGTTTCAGTTAATTTTTTGCATAATCAGTGCAAAGGCATAACTGCTATGCTTTGTCTTCACTGCTGACAAAATCACAACATTACAGAAACCTGTGACTGACTTCTTGAAGGAGTAACACTCCTTACAGATGGCAACCTGCCATTGTTCACCTACTCCATTCATCCACCCTTCAAGCAACAATTAGTATTTGCATGTCAACTGCAGAGGTAACATTTCACACGTAAACTCAAGGTACATACAGTGTTAACATCTCACACCTAAACCCAAGGTACATACAGTGGACTTTCCTCTTGACTTTCTGCCCATCAAAGCAGCTCTCTCAGTGTGTGGCTGTGGCTGTTTTTGTGGACTAGCAGGTGTCTGTATCTTGTCCAATCGTGCCAACTCCTCCTGTAAGAAAAAAAACAGGGTAAAGATGCAACGACAATTTAGGTATTTGGTAAACACAATAATATCTATGTGGTGGCTCTGCCTTTCTATGGCCTCAAGTATCTTGACAATAACATGAAACACTGTACTAGTTGGTGGGAAATGACACTTCTCACTGGCCAAGCATAGTGAGAGAGGCGAAAAGCAAGTTCTCACAGGCTGCACCCGATTTTCACAGTATAGACTACTAAGAGTCTAAAAACAAATGCTCCATTTGGCCATGTCTAACTAGCCTATACAATGTAGTTCCCTTCCCTCCCACCCTTTTTCGGTAACATTCCGTTTTTTTCTGCAATCTTTCTAATCAAGACATTGTCTGTCTTATTTTTAAACATGCTTCACTTGCTGACAAACAGATCAGTTGATAAATGATTTTTTCCTCCATTGCATGTGCCTGTCAGAGCATGGAGGGTTTTCTTCATCTGCAATTACTGGAGGTTAGTTTGGCACCTGATCTCATGCTAGTCTGCTCACTGTGTTATTCTTCAAGATATATTTGCTGGTTCAGGCACTCTTGCAGCAATCAAATTGCTGCACTTTTAGTCAGATTAGCAAAACTCTGGGGGTTCTTTGTGTATTCTTTTTCCTGGTTCTATAGATCAATTAGATCAGTTACGTGTGGTTGGCAGCAAGCACTACACCCAAATATACTTGTATGCCTGTGCAGGGGCGAGAACAGTCTTGTTCCTGCATGTCTTCAGATGTATAATTGAATTGAAATTTTAAGACATTCAAATATCAGGAGAAGAAAGGAGAGAATTTAAACTGGACTCAGACCAGTGGCATCATCGCCTGGCTTAACTGAAAATCTGTGATGGTAACTGCTTGATCAACCAGGCCAATTAAAAAAAAAACTGGCTTAATAGTGAGCTTTGGGAATTTCAACTGACACAATCAAGCTGGTGGATGGTTGGGGAGGGAGAAGACAAGTAGAAGAAGAGTAGCTGGAAACCAGTGCTAGAGAAGAGAGAGCAGCTAGAAAAACTTGTGGACCAGCACTGAAGAGAGAATGTTACTACATGCCTACATGTCTTGAATACCATACTTTTAAGGACTAATATCCTGTCTTTATATTAACACACATCATATCCAATCCAATGGCAAGCACACAACAGTCAAAGACAGACAAAAGGTGTCTGTTTCAGTAAGTGTGAAACCTACACTTTCTATAAACACATCATTTGTTTCAACTCCAACAAAATGAACTTCAAAATGGTCTGCTATCAATGCTCATGGTTTCCCCTCAGGGTTAGGAGTGGAAGAGAAGCTATAAGCATGCAAAGATGCTTCCTTAAGCACAGCAGAACCCCAGGTTGCCAGCTCCTCAGAATTGCAGGGACTTTAGAATTATGGACACCCCTTTTCAGTCCCTACAATTCCTCCATAAGAAAGTATAGGAAGCCTCGGAAATGTGGGCACCCTGGAAGGGCACCTCAGAATTATGGACAGTTTTCTGCTGCCCAATGCCCAATTTTATCCCCCCAAATTACGGCCACGAGTAACCTACTGCCTTTGATGGAAGTGTCATACATCTGTAATGTGTGAAGTCACAGTAGTCGGTGCCAAATCCGCCATGTGTAATTTGGCTATCATACCAGCCTACGGTATGCCACAGCGTATACTTGTACAGTAGTGTACACTGTACCAATTCATGGCAGTGCATGAAGTGTGAGAAAGCTCTCCAGGGGTCAGAATTCAATGGCTTTTGACTGCATGTGTGTTGTGGGAAGGGGGTAGACCTCGGAAATAAAGGCACCCCTGGAAATAAAGGCTGTTTGCTCCAGTCCAGTAATTCCGAGGTCCCACTGTACACAAATGCAGTTATGCCCACATGTGCACGTTAATGTCAAATACTGCAAACGAACACGCATATTCCACAGTAGACTGCCATCAACAGAGTGAGCTGTTTTAAGAAGAAGAGGAATCAGAGGACAATATGCACAAGCAGAGCAAGAATTAGTACAGTACCAAATCATACACTACTAGTATGTACACCACTATAAAGTACGTGCACACTGTAGATATACGTATTATTATTAGGCACACACACACACACACACACACACACACACACACATACACACACTTGCCTGGACTTCAGCTGCTGCCTTCTCAATGCTGCTGTTAACAGCAGACAACACATCCAAAACACTGGACTGCTCAGCTGCATTTCTGTGAGAAAGCAAACATAACATGGATTGCAACATTTGGAAACATGGCTGACAAATCTGGTGTACTGACAAAGAAACAAAGAAGGCACAGCTGATACATTATCCACAGTGAATCTTGAGAAAACCTGACAAAGATGCAAGAGATATATAGGATGGTGGTAAAGGGGTTGGAGAGGGAAGAGAAAGAAAGAGAGGGAGAAGGGAAAGTAGAAAAAGAGCCAGAAGAAGATGAGGGACAGAGTAAAGACAAAGAGTGACAATACAGTGGAAAATTTCGAGAGAATGAGCAAAGAAAAGATGAGATATACGATGGATAAGAGAGGAGCAAGGGAGAGAAAGGGGAAAGGTAAAGAGAAAACAGAGAAGAAGAGGCAGTGGGGAAAAGAAAGAAATGCAACAGAAAAGGAAAACAAGAGTGAAGAAGGCATAAAAAGAAAGAAGAGAGTAAGAAGGAGAAACTGACAATGAGAAAGGGAGAGGGATAAGGCCACAAGAAGAGAGTGAGTGAAAGGGAGAGAGAGAGAGAGAGAGAGAGAGAGAGAGAGAGGGAGGGAGAGAGAGAGAGAGACCGAGAGTGAGAGAGAGAAAGAGAGAGAGAGAGAGAGAAAGAGAGAGAGAGAGAGAGAGAGAGAGAGAAAGAGAGATGTCTGTCCAGGAGCAGTCTTTCAACAATGAAGCTACACAAGATAAGCTGCTTGAATTGGCTTCACCTTTCTGCAAGTTGGTCCAAGAGAACATACAAGTCTGCATCATCTCTTGCACGTAATGTAGTAGCCAAGCCAACATCGAGCTGTGACCGTTGCCTCTGTACCTCTTGCAAGACTTGATAATTGTCAACAGCACACTGTGACAACCTGGCAGCTGAAGAACTTACAGGGTCTCCCACTTCTAGGTGCTCAAATTTCCTTGTACGCTGAAAAAACTCATCAGTGATTCTTGTCAGAGATGGATTCTTCTGATGTAAGTGTGAAGAGCTTGCTGACACGTCTCTATGACTCTTTGGATAGCTGCTGACGCTTTCTGCGGCTGAATCTGCAAGCCATGGAAGTGGAGAGGTGCTGGCATGATGTACAACAGGCTTCACTGGTTTTCCTTCTGCAATCCTCATCTTCAACAGAAAGAAGAAACACAAAAAGCTGTAGAAAGACTAACCTTGCCATTAAGCAACATACCTCTTGAATAAAGTGTCGAAAGATGTCAACATGTAATTTATAGGCACGGTGAGTAGAAACTGTATAAAAAATACTGTCATGCATTTTTATCTTTCAAATCTGATGGAAGGATGAGACCGAGTGTAAGGCAGAAAGATGTGAGAAACAGGTGGAATGAGAACAGGCATACAGTGTACCAGTACACATATTATTAAAATAAACAGTACCAGTACACACATTAAGAAAAGACACACATCCGTACCTCCCGCAAATCTTCAAGGTTTGTCTTCAACTTCTTCAGGTCCTAGGCAAAATGAAAAAAACAGAACAAGTACATAGTGAACAGCTAAAAAATTGGCAAACACAGGGCCTGCTAGGCCTAAATGAGTTCTTCTCCATGGCCATGAAGGGCTAAACTGATAATACAAGAAGACACCTACCGCAGTGCATTGGTCAACCTGCGCTGACAATCGTGTAAGCTGCCGGTGATTTGATCTCCCCTCATAAATTTTCCCACCAGCAGCTGCTTGAGCATGGCGTGCTGCGAGCAGCTGCTCCAAGAATCCTTTAGAATGAAACAAAAGGACACACTGCCTCATCAATGATGTTCACTGGTCACTAGTACAAATAATAGCACTGAATGAAGCATGCTATATTTCGATTAGAAAAAAAAACTGTTTCAGATGAAGCAGTGTGGAAACATTTGTTTCAAAATGCAATGCAAAGGTATACTGTATCAATTAATACCATACAGAGAAGCAGAGCAGCTGTAATGCTTACTTCTGAGAAATAGCACACATTTGTCAAATTACAACCAAATGCTAAAATCCCCAAATCACTCAAGAAGGAAGGATATGAAGATTATCTTTCATTCAACACAATACAAACATGGTTTTCCTGCCACAAGCAGGCGTGACTTTCACCCAAAAACAACCACAGACAAGCTTCTCACATTTTTCCATGGATGAAATTTATCATTATCTAGACATACTTTCAAAGACAATTAAAGCAATTGCAAGAGCACTTTCTGTGCAGCTCCACCTTTAATCCCACTTGGCACTTCAAGCCACAAAAGATTTTTTTCCAGATCATCAAAATAATACAGATATACCACACTGAGCCCCAGCAGACATTTTCTTTTCTTTATCACAAACTGTATTGATCATTTAAGCCTGAAATTCAGACTATAGATATCCTGTGCGTGCAGTCATAAAAATTCCAGGATTATCAGTCTTGCTCAGCCATCTGTTGTAGCTTAAAGACACTAAAATGGTATTAAGTTTAGTGAATGATTTTCAAAGCCACCATGGTGGTAGTGAAGACAAATTCACCATGATGGTGTTAAAGATTAAGGTGACCCAAGTATACGAATGCAGGACAAGATGTGAGCAGATTAGACAAGATTACAGCTTAAATGACAACACCATGGAGCATATTGGAACATTGAAGAACACTGCAATAAGCTATATTAGATACTGACCCTCTTTTGGCTCTTCTTTGTAGGACTGGTGCTTAGAATGCTCAACATGCCCTTCCCCATCACGCTTTTTGGTCTTCGGCCTTCTTAATGGTAAAGGGGAAGAAGCAGGACCAGCTGCACAGTTCAGATCTTCCAACAATGGACACTGTACGCCTGAGTGGGGCTCCTCAGAAAGGTGACCATGAGACACACCTCCACAGGAATGAGATTCTGTCTGACGGACAGACTTTGAACCAATTACTCTTTCTGCTCCATTGTGCATAGAAAGTTGTTCTTGCAATAGCGAGTGCATATTCAGCAGCTCTTGCTGCGAGGCCATAGCTTGCTGTTCAAGATGATGAAGTCGTTTCAATGTGTCTGACAGCTGTTGTTTCAGAGCACTTTCATTCTCAAAGTTGCCCTGTGAAATCAAACAAGTATTATAAAATACAAATGAGAATAAGATCTGATCTAAGCCAAAAAATGTGTACGAGTAAAATAAACACAACCAGAATTAAAAAAAACAAACAAACAAAAAAACAGTAACAATTCTTATACATTAGCTCCATCCTTTTGTGCTTTATACAAGACAAAACGAAGGAACAAGACTGCAAGTAACACACGTTACATGACAGCATAAGAGCAACTGGGTATTCCAGGATATGGAAGTGTTGGACAAACA
>JAOWAW010133924.1:0-11336 GCA_028565695.1 Nicola tetela
TCTTCTTCTTCTTCTTCTTCTTCTTCTTCTTCTTCTTCTTCTTCTTCTTCTTCTTCTTCTTCTTCTTCTTCTGTCTATGTGTTGCTTTCCACCTGCATGCTTCCACCTAGGCCTGAAATTTAAAGAAAGCAAGTGGCAACCATGCAACATGGGACACAAATGCTCTAGAGTTACTTGTCACCAGCTGTTGGCAAGTAGTCCCAAGTGGTGTAGTTGTTTGGAGCACGACATTCACTCAAGCAGTCTCAGTTCAAGACTGTATAGCATTTTTTCGTCACTGATTTTTCCTTCTCTTTCCTACCTTATGTTCAATTGCAAAGTTTTCACTTTCATTCTTTGCCAGTGAGTGTGGTATATTCCAGAAGTATACCACACTTATGTGTGATATATTCCAGGAATACACCACCACTTAAGGGTGGTATATGGCCCTATAATAGTGGTGTAATCCAAGTATGCAATCAAATGGGGACAACATGGCAGCCATGGGATATAATTATGCATATATACACATCCATCAATTTTCCTATCCTTGTTCAAACATTTTGCTTTTTCTACAAAACATTCCCTTCTTGTTTCACCGACTCTACTTCTCCTCCCCTGTCCCTGACCCTCTCTCTCTCTCTCCCTACCTCCCTCCTCCTTTTCTCACTCTCTCTCCTCCCACTTTGCTGCTTCTTGAAAATCAGTGCAAAAGCATTTTCCTAACAAGGAGAGGAAGGAGAAGCTTTTGGAAGAGAAGGACACAAGTGGAAGGACAGCTCTGCACCTTGCAATAGCTGGATCCAACTATGAAGTAAGTATATATATTTTGTAGACTTGTCTGGGTTGTGTTGATATCAGGCAGGTAAAAACAAACCCACCAACGCATAATAGTAGTGTCATATAATATAACCCACATACATACAAACATACACACGTACAAACATACCCACATACACATACACAACACACACACACAAAACACCCAATGCCTGTATTTCTAACTGGTTGGATCTGACGGATGGTTGCAGCCAAAATCAGTTAGTCATTTCTTTTTGCTCTTCTTCTTCAACTGCTACTCTTTCCAATTCTTTCCTAAACTTTTACTGTACTAATCCTGGCTTACTATACAGAAGTGTCACACTGAACAATTCTTTTCATTTTGTCTTTCATTTTAAGTTTTCTTTATCAGTTGATGCCCCTCCTACTTGCCTCGGGTCATTCATAGAGGGTAGCAAGTGGCACATACACAGGGAACCCTCACGGGCCCTACCGAGGTAACTTTAGCCCAGGACCTAGGAAACCCTGTCATCCTCCCAAGGGAAATTGACGTCAGTACAAGAAACGCAGCTTACTAGGTAAAAGACAAGTATGGCTTTATGGTCAGTATGTCTCTGTATATCTATTCAATATACCATATATGGCACCATATACACAGGCACAAGGGGTATACTGGACATATCCCTTAGATGAGTACTTTTACAGTACTTTCTACGTATTTCATTCCTCCACCACCACCTCTACTACCACAAGCGTGCTTCCGCGGTCGCAGTCACTCTAGAGTCACTGATCACTGGCTGTTGGCGTGCAGTCTCAAGTAGCACAGTCATTTGGAGCATGGCTTTCACTCGAGCGGTCTCAGTTCCAGCCCTTGCCTATACAGCATTTTTCATCCCTGATTTTCTTCCCTTTTTGCTTTTGTTTAAATTCATATATATAATTATAATGTATGTATGCATGTATGTATGTATATATACAGTGGTCCCCCTCTTATGCGGCCAGGTCTTCTGCCAGGGTAAAGTGGTCGCATATGGCGGGTGGCCACTTAGAAGGGGTGTGTGCCTAGATGTGCCCAGCTGTGTATGTAATGTGTATACATGTACCCATATGTGTACTGTACATGCACACCCAAGTCGTTACAAATTTATGTGCACACATGGGCTTGAGTTTTAGAAACTGTACAGTAGCCTGAAAGGTACTCATGTGAAGAAAAAAATTGCTCAAGTGGAAGAAAAGAATGCATCCAGTGTAGCTTGCCTTACATTACATGTTGCTTCAAGTTTCTCATTCTGTGACTTCTCTTGCACTTGATATGTGAGGCTTACAAGGTCAGGGTCAGTGCCTGAGAGAGTATACCTTAGCAGGGTCTCACTGCTCTGCAATGTAGACTGGAGGTTAACGTTGGCTTGCTGCGTCAGTTCTGACTCATCGTCATCATTGCCGGAATCAGACAATGTGGGAACTGCTGTCTGAGATGCTTGGTGAAGTGCTAGCAATTCTTCTTTCAAGGATATTTACTTTTATGTACTACGTAGAACGTACTGCGGCATGTTCAGCGCCAAGAGTGCCTCATGCGATCGGAATTTATCTCTTAAGCGCAAGTCTCCACATCCCAGACGTTTCCATGGCCATTGCAGAGAACTTTGACCTATTGCCACCAAATTGCTGGCTGTTGGCCGCTTTAACAGGGTGGCCACTTACAGGAGGTGGTTTTATATGTAAAACATGTCCGTGCAACGAAAACTTGGCCGCATATAGCAGGTGGCCACTTAGAAGGGGGGCTGCATAAGAGGGGGACCACTGTATATATATGGAGAGAGAGAGGGAGAGAGAGGGAGGGAGAGAGAGAGAGGGAGGGAGGAAGGGAGGGAGAGAGGGAGAGAGAGAGGGAGAAAGGGAGAGAGACAGTGGCAGACAGAGAGACAGACAGACAGACAGACAGAGAATCAACACTGGTGTGCATGTAAAACATTATGACAATGCCTATGTGCAGGGCAGGTCAGCCTTTCTCTATACAGATACAGGCTTGGCTATGCCACTGGAATAATGTACACTAGTACTATGTGTGCTTGTACAAAATACTATGTAAATATTTGGTACGTGTAACACACACACACACACACACACACACACACACACGTGTTCTGAGGAAAATTGGCAGTTGTCCACAGACCGGAGATGAGATCCACAATGGTCTAGTGATTATGACGTGGGAGCACAAATCCCGAGACCCCAGTTTGATCCCTGGCTGTGGCTCTCCATTTTTCCTTGATTCTTTCTTTCTTTCTTTAATGACATACACACACACACACATACACACACACACTTACGCACATACACACTAGCACACACCCATTAAATTGTCTGTAGGAAGCCTCTCCAATCCCTTCAGGCCTGACTCAAGCAAAAAGGATTGAATTGACTTGAATAGTTTATACAGTGAATCCCATTATCCACACATTCAACCCCACAGTTTGCCAAGAAGAGTGAACATGGCTTGCTTAGTAGCTCCACATTAATCTCTTTAATTTATGTTCACCATTATGTAAAATAAACTTCATGAGAAAATGCTTTGACATGTCATCTATTCATCCTTTGCAGGTGTCTACTATACTGATGGAAGCCGGGGCTGACCCTTGCAGTACGGATGTATGTTCATTGGCAATTGCAAGTAGAACGACATTGGTTTAAGTTGAGACAAGCCCACTGCTGATTTGTCAAAATGTGTGGTGCTTCAGAAAATGTGATGCTTGTTGAGATTAATGGGATGGTCTGAGAATGAGGCTGAGATGAACTGATTTTTTCCAGTAAGTTCAAAAGGACCAGCTTTTTTTGTTGGTTCATGTGTTCGTACAGAACAACAATGAAACAGCTTTCTTTGCTGTTGTGGAACGAGATGACACAAGTTTCATGAAGAAACTGTTTGACTGGCTGAATGGTGAAGGCCGTGGGAAGACATCTGTGATGAACTTCGGTGATTTGTTGAAGAGCAAGAACAGCGAACACCTTACCATCATGCATTGGTAGGAAGTGGAAGAATTACAACTTGACTAGTGCAAATAATTCAAATGTTGCTAAACCATAATTTCCAATAAGGTAACTAATCCAACCAAAGCTGGAAAAACCAAGCCATTTTATGACTCTGCTCACTTGTGCATTGAAAAATGTACCGAATCATCACACACAAGCCAAAAGTTCAGACTTTAAACTAACCTAAATCACATACTGAACTGAAATAAGCAAAATTTTGGAATGCAAAAATGGCAGAACATGGTTTTTGACATTTCAGCAGGGATTTATTTTCAGCACTGGTGTAAGGTCAGTATGTTGGAAGCTGAAGTCCAAGGCAACAAAGCTCTTTCAAAGAGGCAACAAATTTGCCAAAAGAATTCCATGAAAGTGAGATTTACTGTGTCATTACTTGTAGTACGGTGTGTCGGGCATGCACTGGTACTGATGCAAAGATTGTGGAGGCTGAAACTTTGTGCGTTAGCAGTACATTCACAACAATATTGATAAAGCACTGTTTCTCCTGGCAATTTCTATGGGTCAATTCCTATGTCCCAGGATTGATGTGCTGGTGTGCATGGAATGGAGTCAGGGCTCAACATACCCTAATGTTCAAGAGACTGTGGGTTTTTTCTCAAATAAAGACTTGGGGGCTTCCTGCTTCCTGCTTTGTCACCCTTTACTAACCATTTTCTTCTCCGACTGGAAAAGAGGGTTATTAATTCTGCTTCCTCTCTCTAAGGATGCAGACACCGCTACACCACAGTGAAGTTGACTTTTTTTGTACAATGGTTGGGAGTGATTTGGGCGTTGGGGTCTGTCTGGCGCATGCACTGACATCGCAAACATGGCTGCAGGGGAGAAGGCAGATTTAAGTATGACAGCATGCAATGCTTTGTGATTGCTGTTCAGGGCACAGCCTCAACACAGCCAGACCCCCAACACAGTGCAAACACATAATGAGCTTAAACTGCAGAGAGTAGTGGCGGCAATATAGAGCGTGCAGTAACGTTATGCAACACAGCAGACATAAGCAAGCTTCAGAGAAGACAGATTAGGTAAAACAGCCAAAATAAGACAAGAAAGTGAGGAGAATGAACCAACACCAGAATAAGGCGCAGCCACAGTGCTAGACTGGAGCTAGCTCTTGGCTAGCGGCTGATAGCTAGAGCTTGTGTGACCCCACAAGGGAGTCTGACACTAGTGCTGACTGGTTTAAGCTTGCACAGACTGATGCTAGCTAGTGACAGGTGGTGCAGATTTGCATACATTGTCGTAATCGGTGCCAGGTGATGCAGACTCGTGCTGACTGGTAGTGTAGACTAGTGCTGACTGGTAGTGCAGACTGTTGCAGACTGGTAGTGTGGACTGTTGTTGTCTGGTGTACACTGATTTCAACTAGTGCAGAAATGGTGCTGATTATGTGGCCAATTGGTCACAGTGAAACCATGTTAGTTCAGAGCTGATAGCAACAGACAAAACAGAAAACAACAGACTTGGTCAGAAAAAGAATAGCAGACTGCATACAACACAAGAGTGCTTTCTACCTCGATGCACACTAGACCTTGTCCTGGACTAAGGCAGCATGAGTGAGCTCATTTCAGCAAGTATTAGAAGGCTGTCTTTTAAGGCTACCAAGGGTGTGTCCTGGATTAATAATAATGAGAGGGTGGGACAAGCAAGGGAGGGGAAAGGAAAATTCTAAAACCAAGAATGATCATCACAGACTGCGGTTTCCTGCCCAAGGCAGAAATGGCTGCATGTCATCTGGCATGCTATCATATTTCTATGTGTCACCATCATGCCCCTAGTGTTGCACAATGTGCTCAGTGACGTAATGCAATACGCACACCTTAGTGCGGTGTACCCCCTGCAACAATGATCATGCTGCTGATACGCGTTCATGCACATGTTAACTATGGTTGAAGCCTAACTTTAACTGTGCAATAAAATTTTGTATAAATTAAAAATTGCAATAAAATACATGTCCACCAGAGGAGTGTGCGGTTCAATGTGAAGTTAAAAGTACAGCCATGGCCAAGATGCTTGGTGAGCATTCACAAGACAGAGAGAGAGAGAGAGAGAGAGAGAGAGAGAGAGACAGAGACAGAGACAGAGTGAGAGATAGAGAGAAAAGAAAGAGACAAAGAGAGGAGAGGAGAGAAAGAGACAAGAGAGAGCCGGAGAGAGCTTTGATGAAGCAGACAGAGAGCAAGGAGGGATTGACTGGGAGTGGGTATTCTGGGTACACTGGAATGGTCCTGCCCCTGTGTCTCTATTTTACGCGCACACCACTAGCAATTTACTTGCTTGGCCATGGAATTGTCGTTTGTGTGAGTGTTCTATATTGTTTATTGTTACAGTGCTGCTGAACGAGGACTGAAGCGCTCTGTTGACTTTCTTATTGACAAGGTAAACACAGTAGCACTGGATGTACCTTTTTGTCACCATGCTGTGTGCAGTGGCTGTGTGGCTGCAGATTGACTGCCCTCAACCTTTTAAGGTGGCTCAACCCAGTTGTGGAGTCACTATGGAAGAACCTGCACATCCCGTAAATTTAAAGTTCATGTACAGGTCTAGCCATAGTAACATCACAACTGGGTCAAGCCAGCCCAGTGCAAATTCCTTGAATATGATATTACAACAGAAGAGGCTAATGAAACTTCTTCCAGTAACAATAGTAGTAGATGGAACTTCTTCAATCGCTCAAGTGAAAGCCTCTTTCTTTTTTTCTTTTTCTTTTTAGTGCCCAGAGTTGCTTCTTGCGGCTAACCGTGGGCTTCCCATTCATCTCGCAGTACGCAATGGCCGCTTTGAAGTTGTCCAGAGGCTCTTCGTGCATACTTACCGTCAGGTACAGAGAGGTGGTAAACACAGACTCTTGGACATCAAAGGGCGCAGTTCGCTACACATGGCTGTCATCGCTAACCACATAAAGACTATGGAGATCTTATTGAAGGTAGCACTTACACTTACAAATCTGCAGAAATGTCATGCTCTGAAGAGAGCAGTTTTTTTATCACAGTGGTGACAATCAGTGTTAACACAAACCAAGACTTGCTACTGCACTTAAATGTTTAGCCAACTGATGTTTTACGCACAGAACAAGTTTTGCAAATGGCCCAGGAACATAACCATAGTAAATTTTCACGAAAAGCAATGGCTATTGGGTATGCACAGCAGTTTGGTATAGGTCTTTGCAACTTCAACGAACAGTATAACGAGCTTAGAAAAGATTTGATCCAGTGCCACCTCCAGAAGTTGTTTATCTGCCCAATTTTTTGTGTCTTGTCTTTTGGAAAGTTGGCAAAGGAGAGCCAAGAGAACTTCCTAGCAATTGGTGCAGACATGTTACCAGACTGCAATGGCTTTACTCCAATACACTTCTTGGCATCACGTGGTCACACAGAGGTGAGAGTATTTGTATTGATCTTGGACAAATGGTCATGTTTTGGAATTATATCTAGAACAACGCTGATGCACCAAATCTTAAGTTTGTGACAGCAATTTTCTAGTTCCCAAAACCCAATCGAGTTGTTTCTGCTTTATTTCTTGTTGGTAATAATAATTGAGCTCCCTCCCTGATGTAAGATCCACAGGCGCATTATTAATGCAGAAACTATTTCCTTTAGCTTACCCATCCACATTTACTTCCAAACACTCCAAGCAGTTTCTCAAACCATCAGGAAAGCTTCCTATCTTGCCTCACTTTCTGCTTCTCAGATCCTGGACTGTCTCCTAAATCATGATCCTGACCAGCCAAACTTGTTCTTCAAGAAAGACCTCCTTTTGGCCAAAACAAAAGATGGGATGACACCACTCTTCCTCGCAGCAAGGTAAGACAACCAAGCAGGAGGGTGGGAGATAAATCTTGTTCACAATTCAAACTATGCCATATATCCTTGCTAATGTTTCTAATGTATTAAGAATTGGAATTTCGCATAGAGACAGTCTGCAATGAAGTTTTAAAAACTGACCAATGCCTCTGTCAGCTATTTTTCTGTCCCACCGTGCAAAGGCTTTTTACAGTTGATCATTAGAAGGAGAACCATTCACTGAGAGTCCTGTTCTCCTTGTGTATTTAAGAGAGCTCTCTGGCCGCATAGTGGGCCAAATGCACCTTTATTTCTCAATGGTGATTCACCCCCGACATCTACACTAACTGTGCGTGATTATGTGGCAAACCACAAGAAAAATCTCACTTGGTAAGTCTGCTTAAGCTTTTATTCCGTGTTTCTTGTTAATAATTTAGAAATGGTAACTACAAGCTGTTGAAGCGCTTTGTAGAGAAGGCCAATGAGTGGGGTGAAGAGAATCCCGAGCTGCTGAATGCAATCGATAGGCCAGATAAAACCGGCAAGACACCGATGCATGTTGCAGCTGAATTCAAGCGTCCACGATGTTTGAAGGTGCTGCTGGAGAGCAGAGCAGAGTGTGTGAGGTAATAATATAATGTGTTGAACCTGAAATTATATTAATGCTGCAGACATTGATGGTCAGGCCGCAGTTATAAGGCTGTTGGGTTTTTGCCAAAATACTTCCTTGAGCCTAATGTTGCTTCTTCAAATGTTTACAGTTTTTTGTTTGAGGAATAAATGCAGAGCTCTAAAAGATACTGTTGCATCATCTTTTGTGTTTTCTCACAGTTCTCATGTTTGTTCATGTAGTTTCATCATGGACATGGAGTAGAAAAGCAGCTCTTTTCTTTCTCAGGAGGCTTCTTCTTGTGATTGCGTACTCTGTAGGGACAATTTACACCGCACACCATTGCACTATGCTGCGCGTGAAGGCTTCACCAAAGGCTGTCATGAAATAGCCAACCATTTTCGGCATGTCATCAACTGGTTCGAAAATCAAGTGAGAATGACCAATTATTATACACGCTGCAGGATAATAATACAAGTCAGTCGATTGGCATTCTGCTATTGTACTCTTGCAACAATTTTTGAATGCTTTAGAGTCTGCAGAAAAACTATGGCTTAATCTGAAGAGTAACAAAATAATTTTAAGGAATGCTCCCCCACCCCTCTCTGGTTCTGAATATCTGCTGGTTACATTCAATTTGCTTTGCATATAAGTTACAGGATTAGCTTCACACATGGCTATTCCACTTTGTTTGATCTGTAACAGGGGTCAAAGCGTTGTCAGCAGAAGGGCATGACAGCCTTACACCATGCAGCTGAATGTAATCATCCAGAAGTTGTCAAGTTCTTGCTTGATGCTCAAGCAGACATCATGAAAAACTTGGATGAGGATTCTGCTCTGGATGTCGCATGCAAAAGAAACAATCAGGAGGTTGTTCGCGCTTTTATCACTCATGAGAGGTACATGTGACTTGTTGATAGCGTTTTGTGTTTGCTTACATGTTTTACCGATACTTTTGTGAGATTTAATTAAAATAATTCATGCAGGCCAAACACTACTGGATGTGAAACATATAATTATAAATAGCCATATGGATCAGAACACAAGTTCCTATGTGCCACATACATTGCACCATATGTTTCTACGTATGGTGCACGGGCATTTTTTGATTTCATATGCTATAACCATTTGCTAACCATATGAGTGTAAAACATATGGTTACCATATGGGGGAACACATGGTGAGCCAAGTAACATACAGTGAGACTTACACAACACATGGTGAGTATCTGCCTCATTTGGAGCAGACTGACAGCATATTGTACTTACAACAATGTGCAACCTATGGTTATACATGTGGCAGGCTTTCTCGGGTCCAATTTGGTTTCGTATCATGCCTGAATGCATGTGAAAATCTACACCGAAGCATGCTGGATGCTGGAAGCAAACTGGAAGTTAAAGGAAACTCTATAAAAAAATTACAGCCAGCCCTTGTTAATCTGGTGGGGTTTGTAGCAGGCAAATTGTGTTGGATTATCAAGGGTGCTGGATTAACAAGGGTTATCAATTCCTGCCACTTCAACAAGTACACCCTCAATGGATGCCAACATATACACAGTACAGGCCAAGATGACAAAGCCAAAGAGGGGCGAAAAAGAAGTGAAAGAAGAAGTCGAATTTACTTAGGTGTGTTGAGAAAAAGGTAATGTTAGGAAGAAAAATAGGTCATGGATGAAGCGTGAGAAGGACGAACTATTCAATGTTATAATGGGCAGCTATAACAATGCTAAAGTCTGTGAGGTTGTAGGTGCCTTCATTCTCAACAATGGTAAACCTCCACGGCGACAATTCCACAGGCCTGTACGGGGACAATGGGCTTACTGTGCTCAGAGGAGCTTCTGAGCATACTGCTGATGCTATCAGAAAAAGCAAAGTTAAAATGCAGGTCATTCATTCCAGTTAGACAAGCATCATGAATGTCAAATGAAGTACAGCCGAGGAAAAAAAAGCAGAACTCTGAAAGCCCAGTGGGAGGGCTTTTAGTCTACCGACTTCACCGGTGGACTCGTTTCGATCGGATGAATGGCTTAGGACCTCGTCGCCAACCTTTGGGCACCGGCTGTCTTTCAGCCAGTTAGCAGACATTTTCGCTGTCAATTCTTCGTCTTCATCCAGCACTTGATCAGTAAAGTCGGAATCACGCAGGCCAGGGTCGAGGTGAACATGGGCTATGGTGCCTACAAACCATTAATTTTCTGCTGAAATGCTGATATGCCAGCAACTCCGCCAAGATTTGCAGGCCAATGATAAAACCACCGAGTCACCAACAGCGTACTGTCTTAACGCGGCGTTGTCTTCTCCAATTCCCCCTCATTCTCATGTCCCTCTGCAGGCTTGCCTGCTCTCTCACGCTGTGGCCACTGCAGTTCGAGTGGGTAGTGCTCCTTGGAGCAATTTGTTGCTACCAACCCAAGGATGGAGGTCAAGGGTGAGTCAATGAGCTCCTACCAGGGGTGATTGCCATCAATGTCAAATAAGGAAGTTGTGGTCTGTTATGGGGCCATGGTCCGTTACAGGGCTGTGGTTTGTTACCGGGTTTAACATATATATATTTGAAAAGGCTGTTGGTGGGGGCAAACGGGTACAAAGCTACTAAAAATACAATGAGTTTATTGCAAGGTGTGACATAACTCACTCTAAGCTGTCGCCCAATCCTCTATGGGAGTTCACATTGGGTAAAGATCGTGAACAAAATGAGACAAAGAATCAAGTGTAAGTATTGATATACACAACAAGACTAGTGCATTGATTTGGGGTGACACCTCCGGCAACAAAACAAAATTTTCACACTAGAAAGAAGACATGAACATGTTCTTTTTGGTGACAATTCTGGATTTCAATTCCTGATATGTATCGCCTCCAGTATGTCCAGGTGCATTTGGTGTTAGGCTCTTGTGATCTTGTTAAAACCTTGTTAGAAGGTCTGCATTGTTGCAACCTGGGTTCTCTTTCAGATGCTTTGTCGTAGCTGAATCCATCTTGCACTTTCACACATTTGGTGGCATTCGCAGTAATTTTGTTGGCACATGCTGTTTGATCCTTTCACTGAGATGCTGGGTTGTTTTGCTGCCGTGCGGTGGGGGGGGGGGGGGGGGGGGGGGGGGGGGGGGGGGGGGGGGGGGGGGGGGGGGGGGGGGGGGGGGG
>JAOWAW010133935.1:0-11336 GCA_028565695.1 Nicola tetela
GTAGATCAGTTACCCTTTGGGTGTTTGCGCATGCACCTGTATCTCTGTTGCATTGCTTCCTCTAAAGTAGTAGCTCTCTCTCTCTCTCTCTCTCTCTCTCTCTCTCTCTCTTTCTCATGCATTTTGCTCACTCTAATCTCCCAGGTTTTCGCTGTTTAGGAAATGCCCTATTTTTTCCTCTCTCTCTCTCTCTCTCTCTCTCTCTCTCTCTCTCTCTCATTCCGTGTATTTGCTACCGATTCGCCCACTTCGCATAATAGCTTGCACGCAGATCTCTTGGAACACAAAACAATTACTGGAGCGACACCCTCACGGCCAATGAGATTCCCTCACTCGAATCAAAGTAGCTCCTCTTGCAGTCACAGGGAAATGCCTTTACGTCAGCGTAGCGTAAACTACGCCCGCAACAAAGGTGTTTCATTTGAATTTGTGCAACAAATTGCGCCAACGACCGTGTCGGTTGGTGATCGACTGTCGTATGGCCACACAGCGCTTGTCAGAAAACTCACACCCCGTCCTTCAGCTAGGCACGTGAGGGGATACGCTTTTACAGTTGTGCTGCGTGTGATTTGCTCGACATTAGTGCAAAAACAACGCTCTTCAGCTTGCGAGTGCGTGGTATGTGGATGCGAACAAGCCATTGACACATTGTCGCTGTAACATGCTGCACTACTTACGAGGAATCACTCTCCGCTGATCGAAAGCACCTCCTGGTACTCCGCCTCTTTCTTCCCAGCTCTTCCCGGTAGCCCAGCGTACAAGTCGAAATCCTTCCCACAGCGCAGCACGCCGTCACCGCAACCGAGGACCCACTCTTTCTCCAAACGCACAAAAAAATTGACTAATGTATTTCAAGCGGCGTCTTTACGAGTTGTATGGAGCTCTTTACTGGTTGCAAGGGGACGTGTTAAAGATTTCTTGCGGGGACACACAGCCGCTTTATCGCACATTCCAACTATACTTAATGGATGGATCCTCACCTCTGGCACATGACACATGCAGTCAGGCATTGCAGGACGCAGCCGGCGACAGCGCTATGTGACGTCCTTTGCGCCGGCTAGGCAGAGCGCCAGAGACGTCCTAAAATATTTGTGTAGCCTCCGTTTCTGGGAGTATTTCGCTACGGCAGCAGGCGGTGATTTTTGAATTTTAATTTATCGATCGCGGTGTGAGTGGGCAGCCCGAGTCATGCGCTGATGCGGAAGCGACAAAGTCGCTATTTATTCTTTCCCTGTCTTGATCGCGGATCGCATTCCCTACTTCCGTTTCCTTGCAGAGATTTCCTTTCTTTATTTCAAGAGGGATCGGGAGTGGAGGAGATAGAGTTGGACTACTTTATAGGACAAGGACACCACAAAACGTCGTGTTGACAAAGGAGTCTTCGCCAATGAAATTCCGAGTTGGTTTGGGTATTCCTATCCGACGCCTTGGTGAAAATTAGTCTTATTGGCATTGCCTACTTCGCTTCGCTATCACGGCTGAACACGTGCTCGGCAATCGACGACAGGTGCTCTTCCGATAGGCGGCCGAGCTCGTCCGGATCCAAAGGAACACAGCAGCGCACAAGTTGCTCGAAACATCATCACCGCGGTGATGTGCATGTACGCCAAACCACCGAACCTGCCAGACATGTGCATGCGCAGCGCCAGGAGGAAACTACGAAGGCGATAAGATTCGAACTGTGACACTCAGTGTATAGTAATTACCGCACACACCCCAAAGACTCATTCGCGGTTAGCTGTTTATCTAGACAAGTTACGTTAAATCTCTTCTCATGCGAGAGTCTTCCTTTCGCGCGTTCTGGCTTTATCTCTACTCCAGAGGCTGTAAATTCACAGCTTTTATAACGAATAGTGAGTGGAAGGGTAACAAATAATTCCCTTCCAGGGATAAGCTTATCCGCAAAATCAGGTACTTTGAAAAAGATGTGGATTTCCAAAACTTCCACTCTTTTGTATTTTTCAGCTATGTAGAAATTTTCGATCCTTCAGTATTTTTCAAATGAGACAGACATTCCAAAGAAAACTTGTGTCTTGCGATAATGTTTTAGGGCCACCATAGAAAATAAGGAGTTAGGATATCGACGCCAATTTTCAAAGAAACTGTTTGGTCTATCCACTCATGGTTGAGATAAACACAAATGACTTTGTCTTCATTGAGCCGGAGGGGGTGGGGGAGGGGCTACCCTTCAGCCTGAAATCTATCCTCGCTTTAACTTAAACATACTCAGACTCAGACATAGAGGTCCCTCCACTTACACTTCTAACCCCAACAAACCCTTTCATAATTCTTTTCATCATCTCTGTCAGCGTTGAATTTCAATCTGACGGCTGAATTTGCAAAACAACTTAAGGCTGCAGGAACAGACTTGGCTACCCAGAAAAAAACCCACACAAAGCTACGACATAATCAGGTGAAGGTACCGACTTCCTTCCTTCATAGTGCAAATCAATGGAAGTGCAAAATTTTAGAAAAGAAATTGAATATTTAAATGAAATGTGATGCTTACATTAATTAACTAAAAAAAGATGCTTAAAATTCAAACAGTGTAGGGTTTAATTAATTTACAATTAAATTGCAAGTATCATGGTAGGAAAGCACAACACCCGCTAAAAACCAAAACCTGTCAAGAAAACTAGGGATGGAAAAAAAACGAAAAAATGATGAATTGTGTTTCTCACATACAGAATTCTATGGAAGGAATGAGCTGTCCCCTTGACTAACTATCACCAGTAACTATGGAGATTATGAGGTCCATTAGCAGTGGTTGATACCAGCCAAAGGAGCAAACAAATAGCTGCAGTTGTGTGGATTCCAACAATCGAAAGGTTACCCGGTTGCGACCTCTTGTGAGCGCTTTGGCAATCATCAGCAGAAGTACATGTGTGCTCCCTGCTGAAGAAGCGTCGCCTGGGGAGCAGTTGGCGTGGCAACTTGCTGAGAGTAGCCTGTAGCTGTGGTAGGTGCGTACACGACACCGGCTGGAGGGGAGTAAATCCCGCCCGGTTGCCATGCAGTGCTGTGGTAGGCTGGTGAGGTGGGTGAGGGACGGGCCATTAGGCTTGAGTGCATGCTGGACAGAGGGCTGACCACTTGAGGCTATAGACAGAAAGAAAAAAATTAAAATTGATGAAAATCAACCCCTGATCCCATAGAGCTGAGGAGGGGAGTAACGTTGAGAAGGGGGTATTGCTAAGAAGGGGGAGTAACACTGAGAAAGGAGAGTAACGCTGAGAAGGAGAAGTAATGCTGGGAAGGGAAAGTAACACTGGGAAGGGAAAGTAACGCTGGGAAGGGAAAGTAACACTGGGAAGGGAAAGTAACGCTGGGAAGGGGAAGTAACACTGAAAAGGGGGAGTAACACTGAAAAGGGGGAGTAATGCTGAGAAGGGGGAATTAGTAAACAAACAAAACCTGATCAATGTTGCATGTGAATAGTGGGCTGGAATTTTCTTTTCAACACTTTTTCTTCCGGGATCCAGTGATTGATCCAAATAATTGTGAAATTTTAGCAGAGTTCCTGCTCAAAATCAAATTAATCCTCTACAGGCCTTCTGTACTTGACTCCGTCCTATACAACGCATTTGCACATAGCTGGCCAGGGTATGTGGCTTGCCATAGCAACAAAAAAACATGCTACCTATTGAATAGGCTTGAGGCAGTTTTTGGCTGTTGGGATTTGGTCAGTGCACAGATTCCTAAGCCTTCAATATTGACAGTGCGCTTGCCTTGCTCCCCAAGATGGCATCGTTTTTGAGCCTCTCAGATTGCTCTGTGGACATTTCAGATGATGAACAGGAGTTTGCGCTATTGAGCAAGCAAGGATCAGCTGTTGGGGATGAGTCAAGCGCTGGTAAAGGAAGTTCTGCAGGTGAAAGAAACTCCACCAGCGTAGGAAATTCAGCCAATGATGCTGGAGGAGACTTCACTCTGATCTGAGCTTCAGTACTCAGGTGGTTTAATCAATTAAAAAGGGAGACTAACTCGACACGGAGCACACCAGGTTCAATCATCTTTATTTACGTGACTGGTTTCGGGCTTAAAATGAAGCTCTCTTCAGACAAAAAGCTCAGGTTAAATTACCTGAGCAGTGATGGACACACCATTGACTGAGTGTGGGAAGGCAAAGGATTTGTGAGAGGCATGGACAGACTTGAGACTGAAGCAGGTGAGGAGATGGGAGTGCGGGCAGATGTGGACAATCAACGGACCTGTTGTAGGGTGAGGGTGCAGACTGCAACATGGAATCAAAGAGGATGTGCAGCAGATACGAGTGCCAGTCAAACATTTTGAATGGAGAACTTCTAATGTTCTCTGGGTGTTATCAGTCTGCCCTGGTCTTTTTATGCTGCCTCAACTTCATCTCACAAGAACATTTCAGCCTCTTGGCTATGCTACGGCTAGATATATGCACAGCATAACGTTTATCTTCAATCCTACCATTTGCAATGCCTGTCTGGACAACATTTCCTTAGTTCATTTGCCTGTTCTTTAATGTTTTAAACAGTGAAATAGAAGGGCTCTACAGAAAATTCAGGTTGTCATACAAATTGTGTAGGCGTCTCTGTTCCAAGAATTATACAGGATATGATCCCCTGTACAAACTCAAAGGCCTGTAAAGAGTTAAAACAATATGCTTACCTGCATTCCCGCCAGTGGGTGACGTTGCATCATCGGATGGTGCGGGGTGACACTACTAACTCCAGGTACAATTGGCGACCCTGGACTAACTGTGCTGTGATGGCTGTGGTGTGAGAGACGTAGCTGGGACTGAACAGGTGACCGGAGTGAGCTGTGGTGGTGAAGAGCAGTTGGCGATAGTGGGAGGAGACCGTGAGTGGAACTGAAGCCTGTGTTATAATCACCGTGATGTGGCCCACCTCCAGCCATCTGAGCTAGAACCTTTTCACTGAAGCAGTAACAATACCGCTTCCCTTGAACCTAGGGAAGATGTAGAAGGTGAAAGAAATGCATATGGATCAGAGGTGCCTTCAAACCTGTCTTCTTTTCTTCTTCTTTTCCATTGCTCTAATTCTATCTTTTGCTCTTCTTCTGAGCTCCCAGCCCTCCCCAACAAAAATTGCCATTTCCTCATCCCAATTTAAAAACAGGGAAATCCATATTTCACTGTGTAAAATGGCAAGTTCTTGCAAGGAAGATCTCAACAAGGAAGAAAAGACCAACTCAAGAACTCAGAGGGGAGCTTAACAGTGGTGGAGTGCAGTATTTTGTTAGAGGACAAACCTTGTGCAGTATACTCTTGTCGTAGTAGTAACGCATTGCACGTGACATTTTGTCATAGTTCATACTGTGTTTGTTCTTGCGCAAGCCCCATTTATGCGACACCTCATCCGGGTCGAGGAGTTTGAACTCGCCACGATTGCCTGTCCAGCAGATGATGTTTCGATTGCGCTCGTCTTGAAGCAGCTCAAACAGAAACTGCCAAAGCTGGATTTGCTGTCCATCAGCTGTGAAGGGAATACCAAGAAACAGCACTAGACAAGGTTAAACCAGCCATAGCAGTTATTGACAATTGTTTGCAAAACTTCAACTACATTACAAACACATCTGTATGTCCTGTGGGTGATGGGTATTGCTTTGGCGACCATTCATAGAATTCTAATCCCAAAAGACCCTTTCTTCAACTGCAGCACTATTAGAATGAAACAAAGGTATGACCAAGGTTTTCTCTTCTCCTAATGAGACACAATGGTCGAAACAACACTGAACACCATCTACAACACCGCGATTCTCTGACCATCCCAGAGTATTTGCGGTCAGGCGCTTTGTTTTGATGGTTCTATGAATGGGCTAAGGTACTCATGCTATGTTACCAGTGTGTAGCTATTACGATTGCATGATTGAATTTTTCTCTTCACCAATACAAAGTAGAGGGTGCAAGCTTTCCTTTGGCTTGTTTGCACGGAAAAAGAGCGAAGGGAAAACAGGAATTTTTGCGTTTTCCAAAATGCGGAGAGCTTTGTTCAAAACATGGAGAGCTTTGTCAGCATGGGGCCTTATGGGAGGTGGCAGATTGTTTGCGGGAACATCACCTTTTTAAGCCATCGTTCTAGGCCGACTTATAGGCGGATTCGTCACCTTCGTACCTTAATTGTACCCTGTGGATTGTCGGAATTTTTGTCCAGCACTAGATCACAGGATACATGTAATGGTATGGTATTTACGACCACCAACTTCGAAGCGCTCATGCTTCTTGCAGAAGACTCCTTCTGTAAATCACCTCAAGGAAGCCTTTGCACATTTGTATATTGAAAGACAAACCATACAAAAAAAGTTTGCTCCTAACGATATGCGCCATGAACTTATACCCATGAAGGTACTATAGTTGACTCTATAGCTATTGCTTGTAGCTAATACTGTACATGTATGCATCGTGTAGGCTGACATGTAGGACCCTACGTATGCAAGCGCCGGCGATGAACACTGCGTGGATGTCTATATGGGCAGAGATTGTGGTGATAGAGCAGCGAGCGGTAAAAAACAAACAAGCAGGTTGTTGCATTATAAAGATTTTAGCAAGTTTGCAGCCATGGCTCCTCAGCTGGTTGATGCGTCACTCATAGTCATGGCGCTGTGCGGTCGACCTACGCTGACCATCAAAGGGAAATACACATTCATGCCTGTTTGTCACCTTTAGCCAGGGTCTCTCTGAAACAGCAGCGGAAGAATCGCTGTGCAAGTGTCAAGAAAAGGCTGCGAACACAAGTGGACAAAAACGGCAATGGTGGGAAAGTTTCAGGTTTGGTGGAGCGTTTGTGTCAAAATAGTTGTAACCATAGATTGCTACTTTCAAGAATTTGTTATGGTTAAGTTTCATGTCTTCACCCTGATGGATACGCAGTGCTTCTTTCACACAGCGACTTTGCATGGGGATTTCAGGTGGATTAGCTTCCTCCCAGGCGATCACATGGCCGGTGTCAATTGCATGCTCCACAGCCGCATGTTCATGGTGCTTGTATCACTCATATAGTTAGCCTGTTTGGTTTGTCTACTAAAATAGGCCTTAAAGCTGTCTAGTGAGTCCAACTCTAGTGAGTCTCAAAGTTACAGCATATTTTAGTCACCGCAATAAACATTTCTGTATTCTTTACACAAACAGAACCTGCCTGTCTCAAAATCATTCACCTCTCTTCCAGGCCACTTACCGTTTGTTTGTGAAATCGCTGGATCAGGTGGGGACGTCGATGTTCGTGAGCTAACATCATTTGGTGAAGTCACCTACGAACAACAAAGAACACATGGACATCACAGATGCTAACATAAACAAGTGCAACTGAAAGAGAAATCATTGAGACAACTGAAACCACAGCCACTAATTCATCCATATATTGGTACTAAATATTATTGCCACAGTGTCCACACTGGATGGCCAATATTGAGAAGAGAAGAGAAAATGACTTAAAGGAAATTATCCTCATTCCGATTGGCACTTCCCAATTAGATGCTGGATGAAGGAAAATATCTTTTTTATTTGTCAAAAATGCTTCTGCGTAAGGATAGCATCATTATATCAATTCTACTAAGATCAGGAGTCCAAATCCGACAATCTGAGTATTACAATGTAGCCTCGACTTTCGGTGAACACTACAGCTTCCAACACCAAAGACGGACTGCAAAATCCTCATGCGCAATCAAGACCCGCTCCGTCTCCGCATTGAGGAAGCAACGGCCATCAGGAGCGCCGTCGTCAACCATTGCCAAGAGGACTTAAGAACGCAGTTCCTCCCATAACCACAATACCAGCCCAACTTACTGACGCATGACACCCAATTCGCACTCACACCCCATTCTCATTGACAACCCAAGACACCAATCCTCCTATGCACATTTTTTTCCTTCACATCACTACCCCAATTTTCAACACTTCAGACCAATATGACAGGTGCACACTCAACTAACAGCTTCTCCTCAGTATCAGATTCAGGCTAGTGATCTTTGTAGAGCTGATGATGGCATAGTTTCGCCGGACACTTTCTACAAATAAAAAAACACCTTTTGCTGTACTCAGGTACATTAACTTCAATTGAGGGGGTACCCATGCTTTTGGCTAGTGATGCCACAACCAAATCTCAGAATCATGCTTGATCAAAGAGAATCGAAGTCAGCACAGCTGCGCGCCCCCATGCTGTTCTATGGATTCACATATGCTGCACTTGAAAATGCATAACCACACGAACAAGAACTGCGAGCTTGATATCCTGCATGCTAGCATCTCTCTGTGCATGAAGAAACACTCAAATAAATATGTGGAAGGAGCATTTTTATGCTTGAATGCTTCTACCCGTGCTCCTTTCTTGCCGTTGGGAAATTTATGCGTCAGTTCAATAACCTTTGCAGTTGTACTGGGCTTGTGTGTTGCTGCAGTCCTTGTTTGCAGGCCCAGGCCTTTAATGTTCACGCCCATAGTTGGAGCGAGGAGTGTTTTGAAACAGGCCAGCGATCAACTACAGTCTGACAAACATGTATTTCTCAGAGCAACAGAGGAGTTAATGCTTGGTGAATTATATCTATAGAGGCCAACGTCAAACCATGCATGGCTGCTCAGTACTTGTGTCAACATGAAGCTGTCAGTGAGCAACACATGCGGTGGACGATGCGCCAGAAAGTTAATTGTCCACCACTGGCACTTTTCATAGGACAAAGCACCAATGTGGAGCAAGCACCGTTTTAACGTTACATCTTTTCTGAAACTAAATAGCTGAAGATGCGGGGAAATATCCTGGAGAGGAGTAGACCAGTCAGCTTCTTCGTAGATTAACCACGAGCTCCGCCAGGTCAGTCTAAAGTGGGCGAACTAGCATCATGGGTGCTGGAAACACAAGTATGTAGACTAGTGTAAATGGGAGACGATGCTTTATCCAGCAAAAGCTTTGTCCAAACCATTCCAATATTCGCCCCTAAAGCCCACTAAATGACAATAGGAAAGACATCCATGTCTTGGAATATACATGAACTAGTTACATTGACCTCGTTTGGTATAGCATATTAGCTCCTCTGAGAAATCCAGGACAAATCTTTTGGTGTACTAGTGAGCATAGCGTTCTGACCTCTTGGAAGCTCTGTTCGCAAGGAATTGCAGCTAGGAAGGGCATCTATATGTACATCAACCGGCACTTGATACAAGGAAGGGCGATATGTACTGTACAGCGCAAGTTCTGTTTCATTGAACAATAAATGTGTAACATGAGAATAAACATCAGCCGCACCTTGGCCAGAGAACACAAGGCCAGCCTCGCATCATACACTTGCATGCTGCAGAACAAGTGTCGCATCAAGAATTGCTGTGACCAACTGCTAGCTACTGTACGTACTGTACATGCGATATTGTTGAAGAAGGGAAGAGACCCTTCACGGTGCTACTGACGCGGAGAAAAATGAAAAGTCCGAAGCTCAAAACCAATAGACAGCCTCATGAAGCTGTGTTGCCTGGAAGCCGTTATTCTTCCCCTTTGCAAATTAGACCTTGATTAGTATGTTATCAAACTGTACTTGCTGCATGGCGGTTTGGAGTGGATTGTGGATACCCTCGTTTTGACGTTTTTTCCAGTTTAGCCAAATATCTTTGGAAAGAAGAGGTATTTGCAAAAAATAAGGTCTAATCCTTGGAATGTTCCTCCCAACCTTCAAGCAAAATTTGGTGCAAATATTCTGAAAGTAACAGCTCCAGAAATGTTCTTTAAGTTCTCTGATTTTTTGGCTTTTTTGTCAGTTACGGGCTCATTGTTAAGTGACTCTTCGTGGAAACACCATTTACGGCCTTTCTTTAACCCTACCTTACATAGAAATGTCGAATTATAGCAAGAAACGTGCTCAAATTGGAACCAGAGGTGTCCTCCATCTCTATAGCTAAATGGGCTGCACTGAAGTTAGTGTACCAGAGTACACTTACTTCAATAGTGAACTGCTTTGCCAATTTGTAATGTAAGATGACTTGGCACCCTTTGAAAACTGAATGTGAGCAGAACTACACAGATAGACAAACTGCATTGAAGAATCCGCACAGAGCCATCTACTTAAAGTAAGCTTCATCTGACAGATGGCGATAGAATCCTGCTTTAAAACAAAAAAAAAATTAACACTAAATCCAGGCAATTGAGAACTGCAAAACAGCCCCTTTGCACTGTCAAATCGTGCTATACAAAAAAATGTGCAAGAATCAGTGGAGTTGTCTCTCAGTCAGCCAGCGCTGTGCCAGAGTCAATGAACCACACGGCTATGGCCTGTCCTATTTTCACTTACTCGTGGTGTCTCCAGACACGAAACAAGGGCTGGAGGATTGAGATCGGAGCTGGAGCTGCTGATTTTCCTTGGAGACTCCTCCTTGCATTTTACCTCGCGAGGTGGCGGTGAAGATGAATGAGCATGCTCTGTCGGGCATTCTACAGGCTGAGCAAGGAAATAAATTATTTCAATGTATGATTGTGTGTTTAGCGAAAGAACAGTGAAGGCAGCAGTGGGAACGCAGCTTCCAAAAAGGATGAACAGGCTAATAAACAGGTTTAAACCGGTTTAACCTCGAAGCTCAATTTCCCCACCTCTTGTTTGGGGGTAGTCACCACGTCAATGTCATCACTTGCCGTGCTTGCAGGTGACCCGGCACGAGGTTTATGCCATGACAACCGGCTGAGGACCTTTGCCGCGTCGACCGTTCCGACAGATGTTGTAACTGTCGTGCTGCCAACACCACTATTGCTGCTAGTGCTGGTGGCAGACATCTTGCTGAACGACGGTGGCTTTGTGTCTATCATGTCGCTACATTGTTCCATACCTGGAGTGTGGAGGTCTACACCTGTTCATGGCCACGCAGCAGAAAACACCAACATATCCTGCATTAAACCTGTGGTTTATAGTTAATAAACAACAGTGTTTGTTCCACTTGTCTAAACACTTCACCTGTTTTATTCGCCACCTTGCTTACTCTGTTTGCAACAACACTTTGGGGCACACTATTGCTAGTACTTATCCAATGTCATTATATTCTTGGAGTAAAAAGGGTTATCTACATTAGCAAAATAAATAAATAACTCTTGTTGAGTGCATTTTTGTGGAATAAAGTTGATATCTTTTAATGACAATGCTTCATTTAATGAATTAATTTCCTTCATCCTCACCTGAATAGTCTTGGCTGTGACAAAGAGGTACATCCATCGGCGAAGGATCCTCGTCCTTCAGCGATGCGAAGCCGTAGAATGTAGAGCCAGGCAAATCAACGACTTGATCAGCAAACTGGTGTGAGGAGGTGTCTCTCAGAGGTGGTGTAAGCACTAGAGATGATAAGGCAGATGTAGCAATGGAGAGGACATTTGATACAGTCA
>JAOWAW010133946.1:0-11335 GCA_028565695.1 Nicola tetela
TGGGACGTTTTACAACTTGACCAGTTCGCGATATCTGGTCTTGACAAAACACAGGAGAAACAACTCGCCACGTACCTTGAAGAGAACTCAGAGAAGGTTTTGATTTTATTTGACGGTGTGGACGAAGGCGGTGAGAAGTGGACTCAAGGCGAGGGTATACAACAAATTGTACGAAGAAAGGCTCTTGGCCAGTGTTCGTTTGTTGTGACCGGCCGTCCATGCCTGAAGGCTTACGAGGTGATCCCTCGGTGTGTTCAGCATTTTCATTTGGCCGGTCTGAATGACTACCATTTAGAAGAGTTACTGAAGAGACGTCTCGGCGATGAAGAAGGACAAGCCCTTTGTGAGGAGCTGAAGAAAGCGGAGTGGACAAAGTTACGCGTTTTGATGAAAGAAACACCGCTCCTTGCCAATATGGTAGCGGTTTTGGTCAAGGATGGTCTCTCATTACCGAAGACTCGTACAGAGGTATACACAACTATGTTGCTCAACCTAGTGAGTCGCTCACAAGCCAAAACACACTCAGCCTTGCCAACAAGCCGACAACTTAGCGCTTTACCTGAAGAAGTGAAAGAAACACTTCGTCAGGTGGGTGTGATCGCTGTGAATGGGTTGAGAAAAGGGCAGTTTGTGTTTGATAAGAAGGATGTGGTAGCCGTGTGTGGTGATACAGCACAGCGTCTTGGACTTGTAGAAGAGTTCCGTACAGTGTCAGTGTCAGGTGACAAACACGAAGTCCGTTTTTGTCATTTGACGTGGCAAGAATATCTGGCAGCATACTGTGTGTCACAATCCAAAGAAGTGAAGAAAGAACTTTTGATTTGCAAGCAGACGATTGGTGTGGGGGAGGAGACTCTACCATTTTGGCGATTTGTGGCCGGTCTGTTGGATGTTCAGAAGTTGCAGGTTCTGATGGCAATGTTGTCTAGGCAAATGACACACGGACAAGGCTTGTGGAGTTGGCTGCTGTTCAAGATGAGCTGTTTGGCGGAAGCGGTTCAACAACCTTGTTCGAGTGCTGAAGAAGAAGAGAGCAAGAGGAGTGCAGCACAAGCGGCAGCAGCCGTCAGCTTGCCAGAGGAAGTCGACTTCAGTAGCTGTGTGTTGAGTTTCAGTGAAGTACACAGCGTATCAGTCGCCCTCTCGCATGCTCCTCATGTAGCGCAAGTCGATATATCCTACTGCAACCTCCAACTGGCCCACCTGCAAATTCTGAGGGCAACGCGTGGACTGCAGCATGTAGAGATATTAGAGTGCACAGGTAACAACCTCCATGGTGATGGTCTGGTGGAGCTAACTAATGGAATGCAGAGTAATGAACGACTGCGAGGGCTTGCACTGGCTTTGTGCAATCTGGATGAGAGTGATTGTCATGTGTTGGGACAAACACTGAACATGAACAATTTCAAGTCTTTGGAGGTTGTCACACTGTACGGCAATCCTATCGGAACAAACGGCCATAACATTCTTTGGCCAGCTGTGCGTGCCAACAAACTCAGGTGGCTTGACCTGTCCCAGACTGTACATTTAGCAGCCATCAGTCCTGACAGGCAGTCATACGATACTCTGCAGTTTGGTAAGTACATGCACATTGTGCACATGGCTGACAATCACATGTCCACTGAAGATGCTGAATCAGTCGTAAGAGCTGCACAGAATGTTCCGTGTCTATCTCTACTCAATCTCGGCAGAAACAGAATAGACAGCCGCATAGTGAATGCTCTGGCTGATGTGTACGCGGAGAGAGCTCACCGAGCGTCAACAGCACAGCGTCCTGAACTTCGCCCTGTGGCCATGACGGTTCGTCTGCACGACAATGAAGTTGACAGGGAAGCTCTAGAATGGCTAGCGAAGAAAATGCCAGTCGGTTCAGGTGATAGTGTGGAGTGCGGTATGTTAGTAGTCAGTGGTGGCCAGACCAGTCTGCGAGATTTGTCAATGTACTTTTACGACTACATGCAACTAGGCAGTAAGGGTGACCTTGTGCTCCAGCAGACAGGGTTAGATGCCAGTGGAGCACAACAAGTCGCTCGAAAGCTGAATGATGAACAAGTCCCTGTTGAAGCTCTCAACCTGGATTTGAATTCAGTGGGGGATGGAGGTGCTGTATACTTGGCAAGGGCTTTATCCAGAAACTTCAGACTTCGCGCTCTCTCGCTTGCATATAACAAAGTGGGCAGTGTTGGCTATATGGCATTGGTCAACACTCTGATCGATTCCAACCGTACATTGCAGATGCTGCAGATGGGAGGAAACCCAATTTTCGCATCAAATGACGAGAGGTGTAGTGCTAGTGCTCGTCATCATCTCGGGAAACTACTCACAACAAGTTGTGGTCTGAAGTACATCGGCTTGTCAGAGACAGGTTTAGGTGATGAGGAGTGTCATGAAATTAGGCATGCTCTAGTGAACAATACTACCAACATCCGGCTGTTAGACATTAGTGACAATGAGATAACAGATGCAGGAGTCGCTGCTCTTTGTCGTGGTCTGGAGAAAAACACCAGCGTTCGTTTTGTAGACCTCTCACGTAATGCAGTCGGCAACGAAGGCCTTTTGGCAGTTTGTCAATGTGTAGAAATTCGCAGTAGAAGCAGCAATCCTCTGGAGCGTGTTTGGATTGGAGATGTCAGCGGTGATGTCGGCCAGTGCACAAGAATAGTGACGAAGTCAAGCTTTGATTACTCGTCATTGACCTCATGTCTAGACGCTTACTGTTGAAGTTGACCTTGCCTCGAGTCTCTGACGGACAACAGAACATGCTATTGCCAAACTCTCACTTGGTTATTCCTGTAGGTTTGTGTTTCTCCCACAGGTGCAAAACATTTCGTTCTGAACGTGCAATTCTCTTTCAAACAATTTTTCTCAGCGTGATACACTATTTCACTGTATAACCTTCCTCTCTCTTTCTCATCCTCCCAGCATATAATTGAGAGCAGATGTATGATCGGTGACCATCAGTGTAATCGTACACCTGTACATAATCTCTTTCCCGCCACATGCTATCAATAGACAGAGGTGCTCCTCTCAAATTCGACAGCTCCACTGGATGTAAAGAAGACTTCAACAGAGTTACTAGGTTTGTTTCAGGACAGGCGTTTCCCTCGGTGTAGATTTGAAGATTTATTGAATACACACCGTTTCACCTTCCGAATAGAAAGTCTGTATTGAAATATAAATTTCACTTTCTAGTGAACAGTCATCAGTACTCTTGGCGGCGTGATGATATCATAACTTAGGATGAGGAGTGTCATGACACGACTGATGCTCTAATAAATACTACAAACCGTGGCATAGAGCTGTTAGACGTTGCGCACAATGAGATAACAGATGTGCGAGTCGCTGCACTTTTCCGTTGTCTGGAGATCAACACCAGTGTTCGCTATTTCGACCTCTCAGACAATGAATTCAGTACCCGTCGAACACCTGTCAGAAGTTTTCCAATGTGTCAGAGGAGTTCGTAGCAAAGGCAGTCACCCACCGGAGCGCGTGTGGATCGGGGAAGTCAGCAGTGATGCATATGTGGACGAGAGTGTTCAGGGAGTGTGATAAAATCCTCCTTAGCTTTCTGCTCTGTGACTTCAGTTCTGACACACATTGTAAATACTGACCTTACTCTTAGAACAAAATTCTAAGGCATGATTTCTTCTTTTAGTCATCCCACTATTGGCCTTTGGGTTGTGTATCTTTGACGCATGCGGGCATCTTGATCTTGTGCATTTTCCTTCCTCTTGGACAGTTTCTCTCAGCGTTGTTCCCGTTTCCCCGTACTTGTTTCTTCTTTCTCGAGCTCTCTCCATGAAATACTCATGGTCTCCCTCTCACTTAATGCTAGCCTTTCTTGCTTACTGTATAATTCATTGAACTAGGCAGGATGCAAGAGAGGGACTGGCACTCATCTCGCGACGCAGCCTTCAGTTACAATCAACTGCAGTGGAACACATATTACGAACGCCTTTCTTAGCGGGTAAACTAGCAAAATAGCTTAGCTTTAAAACTTTGAGGGGGGAAGGGTTCGAGCACCCAAGGCAAGGATACCCCCAGTGACTCCCCATCCTGCATGAGTGCGCCCCTGCGTACGCCGAAAGAACCAGGAAGCTTTACCAATACGTGGCATGTGTTGCAAGTGGTCGGAGTCAATCAGGTATATACAGTCATGGAGAGGACGCTAAGTAACCCCTCCCCGGACATGTTAAGTTGGCCTAACCAATGGCTCCCCATACTTAAGCGGGGGTGCTTGAAAATATGACTTATTCTACCTTTTTGGAAAACCTTGCTATTACTAATTCTTCATCCAAAACAACACTCCTTAATGATATTCGGTGTTTTCTGGGGACATGGTCAGGCCATAGATTGCCACAAATGCTTAAAACAAATAACCTTCTTTCAACTCAAACTTGAGTAGGCAGAGCTGCATTAATAATAATAACTTCGAAGAACGTTGGAAAAGAGTTCTGATAGGGGGCAGTTTTGCGCTCTCACTGCCCTTGCCAATCTGTCCAGGCCTTCCTATTTCACTAGAAAAGGAGGGCCAAATTAGCCTCGTACCTGAATATTGCGGGGTTCATTTCTCTGGCTGTAAGAGGTATTTTGGCAAGGACAGAGAGCTGCAATATTTTGATTGCGTGCAGGTGGTGTACACCTCCTCATTTCCTCCTGAAAAAAGTTGCTGACATTGGTTTGGAATGTGTAACGTCCCTGGACGCTCCACAGTTACTGTGGTGTCGCTATGTTTTCCTTTGCCTCCTAAGGCGAGAAACCGGACATGGTGGACTGCGGTCAACCACAAAACAATAGCCCTTGCAAGCCTCGCGCCAAGGCAACTTGCACAAAAACCACCGCCAACCGCCCACTATCAAGACGACTGACAACGTCCTTGGCGAGAGAAACCTCTTTGTAGTAGTCATTAGTATTGTTTGCTCTACGTGTGTGTTTACAACTTTCAGGTCTTCGGCGCAGTACTAATGTCCGCGTAGACGGTGCTGATCATAGCGTGGAGTGCGGTATGTTAATAGTCAGTGGTGGCCAGTTAAACTGTTCAGTCTGCGAGATTAGTCAATGTACTTTGACAACTACATGCAGCATTGTGGTAAGGGTGAACTTTACCCTCGAAGGCAGGGTTAGATGCTAGTGGAGGAGAAGTCGCTGAACAGCTAAATACAAATCAGCTATCTGTAGAAGCTCTTCAGCTGGCTTGGAATTCAGTGGGTAATAAAGGTGTTGTATGCTGGGCAAGTGCTTTGTGCAGAAACCAGCTCCAAACTTCGTGCTCTCTCACGTACAAATTATAGTGGGCGCGGCAGTGTTCGCTTTATGACATTGGTCTACACTTTGATCGAGTACAACCGTACATTGCAGATGCTGCAGATGGAAGGGAACCCAATTTTTGCATCAAATGACGAGAGGTGTAGTGCTGGAGCTCATCACCATCTCGGGAAACTCCTCACAGCAAGTTGTGGTCCGAAGTACATCGGCTTGTTTGGGACAGGTTTAGGTGATGAGGTAATTAGTGATGTTCTGGTGAACAATATTACCAACGTCCGGCTGTTAGACATTAGCTACAATGAGATAATAGATGCAGGAGTCGCTGTAGTTTGTCGTGGTCTGGAGAAAAACACCAGTGTTCGCAAGTTTTGTACACCTCTCACGCAAT
The DNA here is from genome assembly GCA_028565695.1 of Nicola tetela. Taxonomy (NCBI): domain Eukaryota; kingdom Metazoa; phylum Porifera; class Calcarea; order Clathrinida; family Clathrinidae; genus Nicola; species Nicola tetela. The sequence goes on from JAOWAW010133946.1 coordinate 5,654, forward strand.
GCAATCGGCAGCGAAGGCCTGTCGGCAGTTTGTCAATGTGTAGAAGTTCGTAGCAGAAGCAGCCATCCGCTGGAGCGCGTTTGGATCGGAGATGTCAGCGGTGATGTCGGCCAGTGCCCAAAAATAATGACGAAGTCCACCTTTGGTTACTCCTCTCTGACCTGTCTGGACAGATGCCGTTCAAGTTGACCTTGCGCGAGGCTCTGACGGACGACAGAACATACTATTGCAAAACTCATGCTCTCGGTCATTCCTATAGGTTTGTGTTCCTCTTACACGTGCAAAACATTTCGTTTGTACATACATTTCTCTGGCAAACAATTTCTCTCAGCGTGGTACACTATTTCATTTTGTAATTTTTTCTCTCTCTGTCTCACACTCCCAGCATATAATTGAGTGTACATGTATGATCAGTGACCATCAGCGAGTCACATACATGTAACACAGTGTGTACTTACAATAGGAAGACTGTTCGTCTCAAATTCGGCAGCTGCAAAATGTATATAATGACTTCATTAGACCAGCTTCCGGTCCTGGGGTTGTCTTGGAGCACGTGTTTCCCTTGGCCTCAGTGTAGATTTGAACATTATGTGATGTTCTCCGTCCGAATAGGAAGTTGGTGTTACACTATATTCTGATTTTCTAGTGAACAGTCAGCAGTCGTCTTGGTGGAGTGATGATATCAAGTTATATCTGAAGAATACCACTGTTTCCGGTGCGCTTTGATGATTTTCCTATGCCAGACTTTCCCTCGGAGAAACTAGCATATGCCAGTTTTTTCCCCAGCAAGTATCTCATGTGATCGATTTTCCGTCAATAGCCATGAGGGCCTTCCCCACCGAAAACTACAGTAGCATCTGCCTGTCCTCTGCTTGCCTTTTGTGGAATTCATTGCCACCTTAAGTTGTCTCTGCTAAGTCGGCTTCAGCTTTCACGCAGACCCTTGGCAATTTCTTCTCTGATGATATGTGCGCGTTTGGTCATCCCCAATAGTATTCAATGAATTTCTTTCATGTCGTCGCTCTCGCGTTTTCCCTCCTTCTTTCTTCGTTTTTCACGAAGAGCTCCTTGGTTAGCATCAAGCCGAGTTTTGTTTGTTTATTTTGTGTGCCTTGCCATGACGCTAGCGAAGAGTGCATGAGCTCTGCCCGTGGTCTAAAAGAGCCACTTACCTTGCGGATGCAGTCTTGTAAACCACGGGCACTTTATTCGACTGGAGATGAGGGACACAACTCGAGCAGCGCTATATTCATCACTTTATTCTCTACTAACTATCAATCGGTCTGTGTTTCTGGCTACGGTAGAACCATTTCCTCAAGCCGCTGTAACCTAGCTTGCTCATCAGGCATTTTCACAGGAGGGGAAAATCTAGCACGATAGATCTTCCGGGGGAAGATTTATTACAAGGCCGAAGGCGGAAAAACTACCTCACTTTGGTCCGTGACAGATTTTCCAGGGGAAAAAGTATCACGTGCCAATTCTTCCGGGAGCCGAGAAGATCTCGCATGATCTAGTAGTTCCGGGGAAAAAAAATCCTATCACGGGGGAAAACCCGTCACGCGACACCGGTTCGAAACGTTGTATTTATGGAGTGAACTATCTTGGTGCAAAGCAACTCTAATAGAGCATTAAACCTTGGGTGGAACAACATCCAAGAGTATTCATGTGGAGGGAGGGGTGTGGCGGGGGGAAAATATGCTGGGCGGTTGAGTAATTAATATTGCTTTGTGCTAGCTTCTGTAAGCCAGGAAATATGATTGAGTATATGCGTAAGCATTATTGTACTTTCACCGATTTCAAAACTCAAAACGTTCTGTTTTATCTGTATAGTGTCATATGTATAAACCTCTTTTTCTCGTAATGGTGTGCCGACTACTAACAGAAAGACGCAGAACGACTATTAAGAGAATACACTTTAATTTCAGCACCTGCGAAGATTTTGGAGAACCGTCGTAGGTGGCAAACAATTCATTATCCGAACCGTCGCTCGCCGAACAGTCCGTTTCCCGAACGTAACTGTCGTTTCTGGCGAAGAAGTCTATTCTTCTAATCGTACGTCGTTCCGGGAAGTGTCATTCTCCTAACAGTCTTAGATCTAGAACAAAGCAGGTGGAAATGTTAATTTTGCGCAATCGGACTTTCGCTTAGCCGGAAGCCTAGCATATTCAAATGCAATTTTCAGCTTTTTCAAGTGTCACCTTACTTCCACAATGCGACTCAGGGATAGAAAGTCGCGGCTGCCTTCAGCCCTCGGATCATTTTGATGATGGCTCATTTGGAAAAGTTTCAGCCCAAACGTAAATTACAACACTGAAGAGTTGCTAACTGGCTGCGCACTGGCCTCTCAGACTGGTAAGAGTTGAAATTTCGTTGAAGCATTTCCCCGGCTCCAGAGCAGGCTTGTTAAAATAGAGCCCGTCTTTTCCATTTAGTGCTTTCAACTTCCCTCATTTATTTAGCATTATGTGCTCAGTTTATTGCCCAAATTTGGCAGTAATGCTCTTATTGAGTAAGTCGTGGCTTCAAATATCAGCGCAATAAGTTCGCAGGTAAATGTTGCAACATGGGATAAAACAGCCAAAACTCAAGTTCACCCGAATGACCAGCCAGGCTAGTACTTAAAAAAGATGTTGGTTTGTTCCTGTGTATCCTCTCTGCCTTCAGTGAAATATTTTTGTTAACAGCTCCATGCATTTCAGATACAGCCGTTTTTAGAACCTTAAATTAGGTGACCGTGTATGCATGAGACGACGTATAGAGTAAAGAGAAGAACATTTTTAGAAAAGCCTCTCACCGTCTGAGGAGGTCTCGAACCCACAGCACCGAATCGCTTAGCAGATCAGGAGTCACCTGCACTACCCACTACGCCGTCACCGCATCCTAATTCTGAAAATTTCCTTCTCTTTAGAACCTTAAGTTCGATCGAAAAAGTGAGGACATTTCCTGTCAGGTTTTAGAACCTTCCGCAATTTGCTGACGGATTTTCTTCAGGACTCTTCTGAAACAAAGTTTCCTGCTAATGGTACAGTGTAGTTTAACGGTTTTTGCCGTCTCAGTCGGGACGATCGTTGTTTCTTGAGCTCAGTTGAACGAAAGAAGATAGGAGACCGACGCCTTGGTGGAAGACCGTAGTCTTTGGCGAATAGCGAAACGCAAATTCGCTCTAGGAAAAGCAAATTTCATAGAAATCGCTTTACTAGACAAACGAGTAGCAATGCTGATTCTTCGGAAAGGTCTACTGATCTGCGGGGCGGAAAGTCCAAACGTGGCTTCGTTCTTCCCGTGACCGGATAGCCCTACTCGTCAAACCTGTACATGTCCGCAATTAATACGTCAGGCTATTATCGGCTCAACTTTAGTTTTTTTTTTTGAATAAGCAGCGTACCGCTATGCTTATAGCAGGACCAGACTTTTTCAGAGAATGAATGCGCGAGCCAATAACTCCTCTTGTCGTTTTTTTACAACCATTGTTATTTGTGTTAAAGGGACGCGTTTCAGTGAAATCAGTGATATAGTCGCATGTGGAACCTGAGGCTGCACGAGAGCGTGGTAGACACTGTTGTCCCAAAGCAAAGTAGCAACATGGCGGAGATTTAGGTAGTAATAACTAATTATTATGCTGCTAGCCTTGATCAGCACCGATGGCACAGTCTACGAGTACTACGTGACGTAATACGGTTAGTTGGGTGTGCACATTCACGGTTTTTTTCCTAACTGCACTGAAATAATTCAAACATCAAGGAGAGACAGCAGATAAAGAGACAACGTTTCGCCCCTAGGGGCCTCATCAGGTAGACTGAGTAGAATACAAGTTAGGATGAGTAGAAATAGTAGTTGGAGGGACAGGTGTGAGTGCGGAGATTATGAAAGGCAGATTGCATGTATGCATATGGGCAAAGGTGGCAAGCAAAGTACACGTATAGTCAGAAGTGAGGGGTGAGACGATAATAAAAAAATGCGTGGGTCGTAGGGGAAAATGCATTTGTCGTCTACCAAAGAGGAATGTCCAGACCGTCGTCGCGATTGATGACATTCGCGGTGGGACGGAGGCGAGCTATCCAGACTCGCTCGAGTGCACGCCTATGCAAAACATCGTTAGATGCTGCTTGAACGACGGAGACTCCTGCACTGCGACTCTAGACTAACTAGCTAATGGAATGGCCGACTCCAATCACCCTAAACACAGCTAGAGTGTGGGAATGTGAAAAGGCTTAGAAAAGTAACCGTGTATGGCAATACAATTCCGAAGTTCTCCATCACAAAAAATCACATTTATTCCGTGTTTTCCGGTGCTGCATATTATCAAACTATTATGATTAATGTCGAAACAAATGCTGGCCTTTAACTATTTCAGTTAGTTCTGCTCTTTGAATTCAGCTGATGAAATTCAGTTTTGGGACTGCAAGGATGTCCCATTGCGCTCTTGAGATGCGTTCCAGAGGTATTCGAGCGCCTAGGTCATGTCCAGCTGCTCAAAATAACCCTATCCGTCTATCGGAACGTTTACAGACAGTGACCAAATCTCTAGCCCTTTTGTTTGATCACTGGCTATTAACGGTGAATTCAGAAAAATCAGCTGTTCTTGCTCTCTACGCCAAAAGCATGCAACCGACTCAGGTTCGAATTTCACTCAAGAGTGTAGAGATTGAACAAGTGTCCACACACAAACACCTGGGATTGATCCTATACGATAACTTCTCCTGGGACGATCACATTAAAGCAGTTGTTCTAAAAGCCTCCCAACGAATTGGCCTACTGCGAAGATATCAGAATAGTCTTTCCTCCGCTTGCAATGCGCTACTTTTACTGTACAGCAATTCGACCTGCAATAGAGTACGCAAGTATTGTTTGAAGTGGTCTCAGCAAGCACTCTTTGGATGACCTGGAGAGAATTCAACGTAAGGCAGCCAGATTAATCTGTAGGGAAGATCCTCGGAGTAGAGCACTCCATGAGCTGCTATTAGCTGGGGCAGGCCTACCTACTTTGTGCTCTCGGTACCAAACTCAACTGGTCTTTTTTGCTTACAAGATCGTCCACGGATCCCTACCTGCCCATTTAACGCTCTGTTTTTCAGCAGCTACAGAAACTTTCCCAGTTCAAGTCATGCGGTTCTATAATCACAAACCGGATTCTACGTGAAACAGTCACAGTAATTGCTCCCTCCCTAACCTACATCTTCAACCTCTCACTCTGCACATGCTGCTTTCCTGACGAGTGGAAGATTGCCACAGTCATTCCTCTATACAAACAACGGGGCAACCGGAACGACCCCTCCAACTATCGGTCTGCATCCCTACTTCCTGCCATTGGCAAAGTTTTTGACTGTCTGCAAAGCACAGCTTTACTCAAGTATCTTGTCAAACAGAACTTGATCTCGCAGCATTAATTCGGATTTCTCCCGCATCGCTCAACCACTCTCCAACTAGCATATAAAATTGATCGCTGGTTCAGAGCTCTTGATCGACAGGAAGGTGTTTTTGCTGCCTTTATGGACTTTCACAAAGCCTTTGACAAAGTGTGGCGCACGGGACTGAACTACAAACTAGGCTTAATTGGAATACAACCTAGCTCTCTTGCATGGATACACGACTACCTTTCCCTCTACGTCCCTTCTCCGACAGACCTGTACGCTGATGACGCCCTTCTTCACTGTTCTTGCCAATCCTCCAGTCCGGCAACGG
>JAOWAW010133968.1:6049-22384 GCA_028565695.1 Nicola tetela
TATAGCATGGTATAGCATGATATAGCATGGTATAGCATTATATAGCATGGTATATAGCATGGTATAGCATGGTATAGCATGATATAGCATGGTATAGCATGATATAGCATGGTATAGCATGATATAGCATGGTATAGCATGATATAGTATGGTATAGCATGGTATAGCATGGTATAGCATAATATAGCATGGTATAGCATGGTATAGCATGATATAGCATGATATAGCATGGTGGCCAGCTTCATTTTATTGAAACCACCAAGCATATTCCAGGCAACCACTGATTGGCATACCAGGGTCGGTGTGAAATTACCATTTTCAGCATCCATGATGCTTTTCCAATATCTGCATGAATTCATATTAGGCACATGATTCATTTCAGTAAATTGCAGTTTGACAAGCTGGCTTTTGCTTGTGATCTTTTCCATTTAACATTCTAGTCTAGATTTGCTCTGCCTGGAAGAGCATCTTCAGCACTGTTGAATTCCCTCAACAGGAAATGTAGATGTAACACTACTGAGTGATTGAAAAACTTATGTACACTTAGTGGACCCTTTGGATGCAATTCCACATATTCCATTCTTGACTCTCAGATATAGATTGGCAATCATGAATTTTTAAGCAGTTAACAATAATGTTCTGTTATATCAGAAAGGCAAATGAAACTTGCTAAGTGCTAATTTATTTATATATAGCCTTAGCTGTCAAGTGCAAACTGTCATTCACTATAGACATATCATCATCCTGGACTGCAACATTGGAGTAGCAGATACTAGATAGTCATTTGATCATAGGAACAATGTATTGCACACATTATAACTTAAAAGGAGGTTATTCCACGTTATGTTTATTAAGTATTTGTGACTTACTGCTTCATCAGCTTGTGTACATTATCTGGCCCAATAAATGTAGGGCAGCCAGTCGACAGTCTCTTGATGAACAGTCCAGTGGCTGTGCCTCCAAAATCTTGCCAAACTGTTCAAGCTCCACAAAAAGTGATGTAGGCATAAACAGGCCAACTGCACCATACTTGGAAAGAAAACATGAACACAAGTGATGATATACTCACAATACAACAAAATATGACAAAAGGTTCACTATATAAACACACCACAGTACACCCTTCTCAGTGGGCAAAACAAGGGGTTGATAAACAAGCCCTGCAGAACCACCCCTGTAAACCACAAAACTGCTTTTACTTAGTTATCTATCACTGTCCTTAATAACGGGAAACCACAGAAACAAGATACAGTGATACGCTCTAATAATTGACACATGAGGGATAATCCTGTGAAGAACCTCACCTCACTCCTCATGATCATTAGACTGTGATGAGAGTGATGTCACCCAAGTGAAATGCCAATACTGGCAATATGGTATTGCTGGACTAGTAGGGTAGTAACTACTTACTACATCCACTAAATGTATTCCAGCATCAGTTTATTAATACTGATTTTGTCACTGGCAACATGCTACACTGTTCATATAACATGGTCAATGAAGCTGGAAAGGCACAGCTACAACTCAGTGAGCTGGAGTGATCAGGCCAGATGAAGTGTGCAACGTCATGTTACATGTGGTAAAAATGTTTAAGGTGCAGCAATACTTATGAACCACTTCAAATCAAATATTGAACTGAATTATGCCCTCGAAATTAATGCAATGAAACTAACTTATTGCTACTGAAATGACCATCCAAGGCTGTACACATTGGCAACCAGTAACCATCCAAGGCTATATGCATTGGCAACCAGTACCCATTTTCTAACAGATTTTGCAAGTGTGAGTTGTGGACCTATGCTATGGTGAATTTGTAAATATTTATCTTATCCATGTGTGATTCACATGAATCCTGCTCTAATTATATTAGAAATAGAGAAATAGAAGTATTTATTAACTGTTTGTTTTCTTCTGTAAAATACATATGTATAATTAACATACTTTGTCTATGCCTGTCCTGATTGCAAATGGGTTAGGATCAAGGTAACTTGTTTAAAACTCTACTAAACCAATGAATGGGGTGAAATACGTCCACTTAGAGTGGATCCAGGTTTATGATGTGTGGCTGGAATTTTCATGAAACTGTGTCCCAACCTTGACTTTCATGTTAAACTTTCTTGCCTCCGTTATACCTTCTCTTGTCAGAGACGTGATAACTCTGGCCTGCTGAAACATCTGCAATGTGACCAAAGTTACCAGGTAGTTTTGCAGCCTGTTTATTTCTGTGTCGCTGATTTCTTTGCATTCACCTGCAAAAGATATTGATTTCATATTAAGTTTACAGTATAAAAGAAGAGATCATTTCCTGAAATGTACTGAATTGGAGAAAAATTGGAGCACATCATAGGTGGAGCAAATTGTAGCATGTGGAAGATTGTTTTTAATTACTTACTCTCCAATACATTCAGCAAGCTCCTGTGCTCTGGTGCAACCACGCCATCAAGGAGCTGTTCGTACTGTTCCAATTTAAGAATGTGGGATTTGATCTACCAACCAGAGAAAGTGATCTTCCTTTATAAATACTCTGCCAGGAAACTTATACTTGCTAATACTCTGATCTTAACAATTTCAGGAAACGACAAATTGCATACAAACTATGTTTTGCAATTGTCCAAAATGAGCAAAACCGCACTGTGTGCAGTACCTCTTGCTGCTTTCCACGCTGTGCCAAAAATATTCTTTGAAGGGATGTTACAATTTTTTTTTTTTGCTGCATCATGAGCAAACTACTCTTGATTTCCTTTGCCCATTCCACTTCACCTTCAAGATAAATGAGGTCTATGAACTTGTCCACTGCCTCAGTGTAGTTCTTCACGGTGCTGGGTTGTGCTCCCGCTTCTGTGGAATATCATTAAGCATGTTTGCAACAGAAGTTCCACATACTACAAAGACCAGCTGAGAATGAAAATTGTTAGAATCAAGATGAAATATTCCCATGTCATTGTGACAGAAAGGAACTCTCACACAGACAGCTACACAAAGGACCTAGTGACTTTCTTATTGGGAAGTCTTTATTTCAATTCATAGAAGGAGTATTCGAAGCAGGCCAATATCGTTATAAAAGGGTACGGCGGTGAATAGTTCATAGAAGATTATTGATTGTCAGAACAGAGGGTTGGAACTTGTCCCTGTCGACAATAACAATGTATACCTGTCTTGGCCTGGGCCCACTCATCAATTTTCTTGGCATCCCAGAGGGCCTCCACATTGCCACCCACACCTTCAAGCACATGCTCTACCTGTCAAAACAACCACCACAAACGTGAATGAAGAAGTTCCAGGCAATACAAGAGGCCTGATTTCTACAACAAATACAACCACCCTGGAATTACAGCTGGAACTAACCTGCCATCGCAAGAAATGGGGCTTGTTACCCTGATATGTTCCTCCCCTCACACTGGCACAGTACTGCTCAAACTCAGCCAGCAACTCCCTACACTGGCACAGTACTGCTCAAACTCAGCCAGCAACTCCCTACACTGGCACAGTACTGCTGAAACTCAGCCAGCAACTCCCTACACTGGCACAGTACTGCTCAAACTCAGCCAGCAACTCCCTACACTGGCACAGTACTGCTCAAACTCAGCCAGCAACTCCCTACACAGTCCCTTCCTGTTTGAGATAGAACAGGCACAAAATGAGAGATAACAGAGTTATACTGACACCAATGAGTGTGACAGTATGGAGAATGTCAAACTTATAGCCATCAAGCAGGTCACAGTTTTATCACTACAACTTAGCCTATATGTACATATCCATAAGCTTTGGCTTTCAAAGAGATTGCTACTGCAGACGAGATCATGACTGCATGGATACATGCAGCATGGCTAGTTCTTGACAATGCCAGTTAAATTATGCCATCATATGATATACATATGTATATATATTAGATAGATAGATTATAGATTATCACCTGAGTAGGAGGGTGATATCACGAATTCATGCCCTAAGGGCCATATAAGTAAGTAGGCCTGAGGTGCACTATGTTTGCAGCATTGCCGGACTACGTATGTAAAGTTGTTCGCACATGCACCAATCATCTGTTCAATGTACGAAACACATTGTTGTTCATCACCATATACGGCCACAACCATGACTCAAGAGGTGAGCGGGCATTGGAAAGTTATGTTGGCCACTCCATGTAATACTTGAAATCACGCCCCCTGATACTGCTGACTGATTGGACAATGCAATGGTTACAACCACTGTGACATGCAATGAGTAGCCTCTTATTGCAGAATGTGGCTAGAAACTGCCACCATGTTCGTTATGCTACACTCTTGTTACACAGTTTTCCTCATACCAAAGTTTTCCTGTATACACCAGCTATTCTTACATGCTAGAAGCTGCTAAAGCTGGTTCTGCAGAAGGTGGTTGGGCAGAAGCTGGTTCTCGAAGTGCTGGTTTTGCGGAAGCTGGCTCTGCAGAAGCTGCTCCTGCAAATGCTGGTTCATTCCTGGTCACAACAAGAACCAACAGACCAACTACATGCATGAGTGTGTTACAACATTCTACACAATGTCTAGATAGTAGTGCATGTTGACAGGCTACACAACTTGTAATTAATTTGCTTCAGCATATTACATAGTAACTTTTCTTTTAGGGACACTGATGATATATACAAGAATAGCGGACAGTATAGCCATCTACATTTAGCATTTTTACCATCAGAACTTCTGATAGGTTCTCTGCAGAAACTCTTAAATTACCAATGTTCCCTTGAGACATAACTGCAATCTCACCATTGTTCTTCGTCACGCTGTTGCTTTATGCGCTTTTGGAGGATCCTAGAGTGCACAAGGGCTTCCCCAAGTTGGTCACTTTGCAACCCATATGCAGTCCTGAGGTGCCTCTGTATGTTGACTACTGTAAAAAATGGAAATTTTCGGTGGAGATTTATTTTCAGTAACTTCGGTACAAAAAATCATACCTACCAAACACACCCAAATTTCCCACCACCAAACAATGCGCACACTGTGTTTTAGCACTACTGGACTTTTGTTATGAGTATACTGTATGCCAAATACCAGTGCATATATTGCATAGAGTATGGTGCTGGTAGGATATTATTGGTACTGGTACTAGTACTACACAGAATTCAACTAATCACTGGATTCAACCAGGAGTACACCGTCATCACTGAAGCACTCAGCAGCATCTTCAGTGTGTGCCACTGGTGCAGCTGCTTGCTGTCCCTCAATGCCCAATGCTCCACTAATCCCCGCCTTCCTCCAGCCTCTCAGAATGTCATTGGTGTCCAATGATGTCTCTTGAAAGGAAGCGATTGTCCATTTGGCATGAAAATTTTTTCTGCAGCAGCTTTCAAACCAATTTCACATGCAAGCTTTGCCCCGAAGGCACATTGTACCATCGTTGTGGGCATATGAAGAGTGTTTCCTTTTTTGGACCCACTTTCCTTTTCAAAAGTTGCTCCTCGATCTCCTTGTTTGCTGATTCACAGAGAGCACCATCAACAGGATTAGTTTCAGACTTCAGATCAGGTAAACCAGGAGTTCTTGGTGTCTCAAACACCTGCTTTGTCAGCTAATTTTTCTTCAACCAGGACAACAAACTTGACATCCTGAATCTAGCTTTCTGCTGCAAATGTTTCTAACCGTTCTCTGACAAAAAAAGACGAGTTCAGCATGGTCAGCACAAGCCAAGAGCGGACAAACAAGTGTACGTGCACTAGTAGTGCACTCAATCAGTGCGTGGGTACAGCGGGCATTGGTGGTACAGTTTCATCATGCTGGGTATTAGTGCTAATACTTGTAGTGGTATTAGTACTCATAGCAGTTTCATCATGCTATCATGCGGCTTGACTGAAAAAGCACTTATACCCAAAAAATTTTCTCCACTGAACTGTTGATTTTTAAAATACCAAAAATATTTTACCACTGAAAATTTCTGAAGACTGCCAGTGGCAAGGAAAAGAAATACACACACAGCAACAGTCACGGTCGGGCGATCATCGAATAGCAATAGTCTGATTCTGGATTTCTGGATTCATTCCACTGCAAAGTGCAGTGATGTAAGAAACGCAAATTACCACATGAAAAGAATGAGTACAGGGGTTCTTGTGGCACGAGAACTTTCTCAGTAGTGCAAAGGCAATTTCAGTCACAACAAACCTAAAATGAGTCACGATACAAGCTCTATGCATGGGCATGACTTGTTGGGAGAGAAGAGTCACAATTTTTTCCTGTCAGAGACTCACCCTACCAAGAAAGAGATGTTTTTTTTTGGATTACTGACTATGATACATGAGTTTTACTTCAGGGAGGTCTGGGGAGCTCCTTCCTGCGTTTTCCGAGATTTAGAGAAAGGCTCTCCTTATTGTTTTTAGAAAAGTTTTATTTCAGCATTAAGCAGGAAGGATGAGTCGCTGATTTGCTAGTCAATCACCATGACAACAAGATAGTCACTTCTTGATTTGATGTTGTGCAGGAAATGAGGAGGAATGAAATACACTGCCTGGATTTGGAGACATTGCGCTGGAGTGGAAAGTGAGTGAAGAGAATTAGTTGGAGAGGTTAAGAAGAGAAAGGGGTTGGTGAGGTTAAGCTTTCCTTACCTTGCATACTCTGTTGCCATGGTTACAGATTTCTGTGCTTCTGAGTGAGAGATTGTTCTTGTTTCATTGACCTGTCCAGGCTCCCTTTCTTTTTGTTGATGTGTTAATTCTAGGCTGGCAACATGTGGTGCACAGCCAGGCCGCAGGTCATATGCCACACTCACTCATTGTGGCATTGACACGCTATTTCTATGTGGTGGCTTGTCTGATGACAACGAAATCTTGAATGACATGTGGTTGTTCAACACACAAAATTATTGCTGTGGCAGAAACTGTTGATAACTGATTATCACCAAGGTATACTGCTTACTGGTGATTCAGTGGCTTATTAGTTTATATGTTGACTATATTGTTCTATGTATGATTATATCTATTTTTTTTTTGCTTGAATGGTTGATGATGTTTAAGTCATTGTGTGCTGCGCATCTCTCAATTCATCCCACATAATACTTTTTCTTCTCACCTTTTCTGCTCCTATCTCCATCTCTGTTTCTTTTCATTGTGATACTGTTTAATCTGATCCTTTTGCATCTGCCTCTCATGTTAGATATTTGCATACAGCTACCAATGTCCATGGTACTGTTCATATTTTTGGCGGTGTGAACGAAGATAGTGAAGACGACCTCTATGAAGAATTGGTAAGTAATCTGTCCATTGAGTTATCTCCATGGCGACTGTTGTATGTGTGTAACAGTGTTGCGCTCTCTCATTTTCTGTACATCTTCACGGTGAGTTCTTTGAGCAGAGTTGTCTGTTGTTTCATGTTACAGACTTACAAGTACAATTTAGCCGTGTGATGCACCCCACCAACTCTTCAAGAGTAAGTCATCTGTGTTTTTCTCTTGCACACAAACACATTTGGTCAGTGTGTACTTTACTTGATGCATGTAAATTCATTCCATCTCCAGTTGATCATAACCTGTTCAATGCATCTGTCAAACTTCTCATACATACTTAAATCTAGTTTTCTGTTCCTTTGTAGACTCTGTGTTGAGTAAGGCCTGCTGCATAGAAATTTGGACAAAACTGAGAAAGTAATATGTACAACAGATGGGAAGACTTGAGTATTTTAAACCAATTTTTTTGAAGAATAGTACTTCACATATAATGTGAGTTAGTTTAGCAAAGATAGGGCTCCACTGTCTGCTGCTTTTCGAATTTTTGTTTTAAGGTGCCTTAATGCACTCCGTATCGGCTCCAGGTCTAACTCTCTTGCACATTTCCCCACTCTCCTCTTCAACTGCTGCAATGTATCTGCCTCCCAGCCTCCATCATACACGTTCATCTTCAAAATTCCCCAAAACTTCTCCACTGGTCAAAGCTGGGGCACTGCAGGGAGGTTGGCCTCCTTTGGAACATAATTGATGTTCTGTTCCTCGAGCAGATCCAGGGTGGCTTTGGCATCATGTGCCGATGCCAGGTCTGGCCAGAAAAGGTAATCCCCATCAGAATGATGCTCTTCGATGAAGGGGATCAGACGAGCCTTGATACAGTCGTTCCTGTACACTTCTCCATTAATTGCACCCTTGCTCTCCTTGAAAAAGAAGTCGGCCACACCCTTCTCGCTGATCACCATCCACACACACACCTTGGTTGGGTACTATTCCTGGAAGCAGTACCTAACTTTTGGAGGTGTGTTCTCCTTGTTGGGAGAGTAAAACCCACTGTTTCCAGGCATCTCACCGCCCTTGAGTGCAAAATAACTTTTGTCATCCATCACAATTGAGGTGGATGACTTGGCTGGCAAGAAGTCATGTGAGAGTTTGCGGCAGCGGGTTGTCTGCTTCAGTTCTTGGCCTGAAGTAGTTGCAGGAGCCTTTTTTCTTTTGCAGTATGTCACTTCCTCCTCTTTCAGCACTCTCCACACATAGGAATTGTCCACTCCAAACTTAGCACCCAGTTTCCTTGATGAAACACCTGTCTTGTCAGATGCAACTTGCACCAGTCGCTTCTTCACAGAAGGTGTCAACTTCTTGGCTTGTCTCCCACTTCCAGACTTGCTCATGATGCTTCTTCTTTGCTCAAAGGTCCTCAGAACATGATAAACTGTGCTCCTGGCCACTCCCTGCTTCTTGAAATAAGCAACAGTCCACCCTTTACCTTTATCCTGATTTTGCTCATAAACATTTACAATAACCTCTCTCTGCTTGACCTCACATTTGGAAGCCATGTCTGCTGACCATGTGCTACAGCAGCGCCATTTTGTTTTATGGCCCTATGGATACCTACAATTAAGGTGTTTGAACACAGATTTAAACAGCATAGGTTTTCTTGAAAAGAAGCCACCTTGATTTTATCCAAATTTCTATGCAACAGGCCTTACTCTGTTGGCTACTCTTTTAGAAATCCACTGTGGCACTTTGCGATGAGTTCTTTGCGGAGGGAGTTGTGGAAAGATATTAACAATCAAAGTTCTTATAAGAAGAATCAAGTGTTGCCAAATGGTGCTAAGTTCTTCTAGATGACAAGTGAGAATTTCGAAGAGTTTAGAATCATTGGATCTGTTTTCATCTTAATTCTTTTTACACCTGACACCACCCTGTCACACAATACATCACTTCTAGGAAACCAAAAACAAGCCTTTGTACAGTGTTTACATTTTGTGGTAGGAACTTGCCTCTCTCTTCCAGGTTGTTAATGTGTACATACGGACTGCTAACTGATTTCAAACTTGCCTCTCTCTTCCTGGTTGTTAATGTGTACATACAGACTGCTAACTGATTTTAAACTTTGGCTTTTTCTTTGTGAGTCTGGTACAATTTTCAAACTTGTTTGCCTTTTAAGTGACCTGCTGTATATATCATGCTTGGGTGTTTGTTGAGCACAAAATATGAAAACAGATTTGGACACACAATGTTGCCAAAGCTGAGACATTCTGCATGTCTACATTCCCCTAAGGGGATTCAGCGATCTGATTCCTTTTTTCAATCATGGCATGACAGTACATGCATTTCAGATTACTAGTAATTCCAGTGTATTCATGATGAAAAATCAACCGGAAGAGTATCACTTTGGGAAATTTTTGCTCTAGTATCAATCCTCATGTTTCCGATGTCAACTCTTTGAATAAGGCTCGCCCCACCTTGTGGACTCAACAGGTGGATCAGCGTATGCTGTCCGGCATATATCCATGGTTGACACAGCTTGCTTGTGGGTTACTAAGATGCGCATTCCATGTACTATTTGCCTATACGTAACTCGGGCTATTATAAGCTGCGCATTGGCTCACCCAACAATGCCCTGCATTCATACTATGTGAATACATTGACAAACTGTGACTGACCTACTGACGGTTGCCAACAGGCAGCCTATCATGTGAAAGTCTATTCAAAGTCTAAATTTATGTACAGCATAAGACACTCAGCACTGATATCAATACTGTTTGACCCGTACGCGGGATGCGCCCTTAACGTTTTCTGCATCTGAAATGAAGTATTTTCAGTCTCTTTGCACTCAGACAAAGGTAATCAGACTTGTTTATTAAAGGCTAATGTGGTCAGTGGAGGATACTGCAGAGCAGTTATTAGGATTTCAGGCCTTTATGTGCGTTTTGGTACATTTTGCACTGTTTCTGCCCAGAAAATCCTCTTGCCGGGTACCCAGAGCTTGTCAGCGTTAGTAATCTGTTATTCCAAAGCAGATCAACGCCTACAAGAAACCTATTTGGTCCAGCATTCTCAGAAGAAATCCTGGAAAGAGCGCTCACGTCGTCGCTATAACTGAGCCAGTGCATGTCAGACCACGTATTTAGTCACTGGTTGGGAGTTTCAAGCGTAGTGTTGCGGTAGACGACTATGATGCATATGGCCTTCAGCGTCGGGCCATAGCCCGCGTACGCTAGCCTGTTGGCATGACTCAACGACGTTGAAGTGCTGGAAGTCGCTGGGATGGTTATAATACAGTCCGCACGTCCACGAAGACTGTTGGCGGTCTTTCTGCGGAAAGGCATAGGCAACCGCCTGGGCAAGGCAAACCTTGGTTGCGTGTTGGGTGTTGGATCGAGGGGAGAAGTGATCTTCAGGAAGTAGTCAGTTGTACTTGAAAGGTGCAGCTGAGGACTGAAGGAAGATGCAGGCAAAAACAAAACGACTAATCGTGCAGCCATTTCCGTTTGGTGAAGTAGCTGTCCAAGAAGCGGCAAAATCTGCGGGTCTACAGCGAGCGGCGAATTGTTTCATCTTTATGCTTTCGCTGTGTCGGCGAGTGAGCCTGTTCTGGCGGGCGTGGCATGTATCACGTAACACAGCCGCGGTGGGGGCGATTCAGTCACCTGCCACACCACCACTGCGCAGATCTATGAACTGATGGGTTTAGCATAGAAGGTGGTGACGAATGTATACGCTGTATGTATAAGCACTGTAATAGTTCCAAGAATTTTCACGGGAAATGCAGGACATCGATAATGGTTTTTGCTCACGTGACCCGAAAACGGAGTCCTTGCTCTGCTGGACGTTTGATGCTGATTAAATTTCCATCAATCACCTTGAAAGCGGAATTGGTCGCTACAGCCTCTCAATGCCACTCCTTGGTAGTAGCAAAGCTCAGTCGGTGTTAGTGGTGTTTGCATACGCGCAGGAGAACACTTAATCCTTCACAGCTCCACGTATTTGTGTAGGTCATATAGGGCCTGTGGCCAAGGAAGCTAGGACGACCGCGAGTAGTCACGTATGGTAGAGAGGAACGTTGCTATTCATGAAATTGCCTGGTGAAGTTTGTGCGGTAATCAGCAAGGCATGATAACCACGCCATTGGAACGGAATAGCACAGTTATACACGTAGAAGCGCACCTTGTACTCGGCGGGCATGACCGCTTGAGGTCACTGATATGAAGTGTAAGATGAAACGCTGGTAGGATCCTACGGTGGACTGAGCTCCACTGTTGTATCAGCTATACAGATCAGCACACTGGTGCTACGGCAGCTACTTCAAATGCATGGTGCAATCTTGCAAGAAAGCTAATTCGTTTCTAACTTCAAGCACTTGGCAAGGTAATGGAAGATGACTTCGCTCCCAAGAGAAACTACCAAATAAGTCTATGGGCAGCAAAATACACAATTCTATTGTCGAGCACGAGAGCTTGAAACCTCAACAAGTATTAGTACATATACGTAAGCATTAAATACCGTCACCTTTGACTGATTGTCCGGTGATCGTGGTTAGGCTCTCACGGAATGCGCCATTTTAATATCCACAGCATACACAACAAATTGAATAATGATGTGCTCTCAAAACTTAATCGCGGTGCTAATCATCTCTCGTTTTCACCCTGTGTGCTTGTGAAAATTGAATTCAAAACAGTGCCGCTCACCGTCGTGAACTTTGGTGAAGATGGCGTCACCATGTTCTACGTTGCTAAGCGGCTGTGGCACTGAGAAGTTAGAACGTAATTGATGACGACCAAGTGGAAATGATTTACTAGTATCTCTCGGCACGTGTGAGTCTAGAAGAAAGAAATAAGAGTAGTAAAACGCATGGCGGGCGGGCGTGTCGTGTTTGTCCGAAGGAGAGATACTTCACCAATGGAGTAATCGAGGAAACTGCGATCTCGTGTTTTGAGCACGGCCATATCCTGATATCGCAGTGCGTAGTCATTGCACGTGTTGCAACACTGGCGGTACGTTCATGACATATAACACATGGGGGCACGCTCTGGCGTTGACCGCTAGCAGTTGAAGGCTCCGCACTTACATGTACAGTGTATTTTTCGGCCATTCCCAATTTTCAATTCATTGAAGGGGCTAAACATTTCGATATTTGAAATTTGGATACTCTGATATCCAAATTTCATGTGTCAACTGCATAAAACTGGTACATGTACATGTACAATGTACTAGTATACATAATATTATACAAAAATATATCGCACACTTGTTGTCTACCTCTGCACCGCGTATGTGTTACTGCCTAGTGATCACTAGACTGACGTGATCGTGAGTGTGTTGAACTCCCGGTCCCGGGGCATGTTGCGTTTACAGGTAACTGAGGACCAGCTGCAGAGACGTCATGCTCAAAACATGCAACAAGAACAACTCGAGCAACCACAACATCAGATTGATTCTTGCCAGCAGTCGCTTCTTACTAAAGCGGACCGGGCAGCCAGTCATGATGCGCTCAAGGCTTTCTTCATGGCTTAGCTGTTGTGCTGGGCAGGCTTCCTGAGCTCAGAGAAGTTGGCTTTGTTTTGAGTGCTTCGTTCTTTCACGCGTGTCAAGCGGCAAAAGACTGACACTAAGCGCCGATGAACTTCTCGTAAACTAAATATGCTTGCCCGTCTTGAATGTGCCGCACAAGAGCTAGGATGATCAATGAAGATAATCCTTGCGCGCATCATGATTAGCTGCCCGGTCCGCTTTAGTAAGAAGCGACTGCTGGCAAGAATCAATCTGATGTTGTGGTTGCTCGAGTTGTTGTTGCATGTTTTGAGCATGACGTCTCTGCAGCTTGTCTTCAGCTACCTTTAAACGTAATACCAACCCTCAGTGGCGCAAGTGGTTAGCGCGCGCAAATTCCATTCTCAGAGGTGGCGATTCGAAGCGGGTTCAAATCCGCCAGACGCTCACTTCTAAACCGAGGCTGGGAGGCTTTGCCGGACCCTCACCCAGAGTCTTAAAAAAATTGGGGAGGCTTCACCTACTTCGGTAGGGCCATGTCTGTGGTGCCGGGTAAGGCCGCGCAAACGCCCTCGATTAGCAGAAATGTGCTACTGGCCAATGCACGTAAAAAATATAGTTGCTTTAACTTTTTGTTTTAACATGCCCCGGGAGTTCAACACACTCACGATCACGTGAGTCTAGTGATCACTAGGTCGTAACACATGCGCGGCGCAGACGTAGACAACAAGTGTACGATATATTTTTGTATAATATGATGTATACTATAAGTAGTCTATATTGTACATGTACATGTACCAGTGTTATGCAGTAGACACATAATGTGAAATTTGGATATCAGAGTATCCCAAATTTCAAATATCGAAAAATTTAGCCCCTTCAATGAATTGAAAATTGGAATGGCCGAAAAATGCGCTGGTACGCATTCCACTTGCCCCGAGCGGATCCGTGCGCATCTATGGACTCGGTCGGTACCCAGTTCAAGCGGCTAGCGCTGCTCTTCCTGACGTGGCGAGAGTAATACATGTATACCGGGTAACCAAGTCTATGTACAATGTATCTGGCTAAGAATGAATGAGAATACTGTAGCTTGGTTCGGTCGACATCTTGTTGTAATCATGGTAATACTCCTTATTGAGCTAGAGTTGCCCCAGGCGCTAGGCACCCACCTCGGATATGTAGGCGTACAGGGTTCTGTAGAGCTGTGGGACGTACATTTTATAGTACGGTAGCAGTAGGGTAGTAGACAGGGAGATTAGGTTTGTGGCTCCGCTTGCGGTCAAAGTCATTCAGTGCTCACGTTGTACTCGCCCGCACCGTACCGGTCAGGAAACATGCTGAATTACTTGCCTATCGGTGACGCTACCTGGCTATCTGGCAGTGCCCTTGCAGTTGGTCTAGGCGCCTCCGTTGCGTGGAAGCCTCCAGACGTTTCTCGAGCTATAGCTTTTCGGGGTTTTCCCGGACTCTTGTTCTAGAAGCTTCTGGAAACATGAGAAAGGCTATACTAAAGCTATGAAAGCCGGAGGATCGTCCGCTCTCGGGACAAGGCCTCTGACAGTCGTATTGAGAAAAGACTTCCTCGTGCTACGAACGCAGGGCTGCAGCTAGTCATCAGTTCAAGCTACGTGTACGCATAAAACTCGCACCAGTTCGTTCGACTCTTATTCAGGAGGACGCGGACAAGCACTTAATCAGCTTCTAATCAGTGCATAGGCACTTCATCGTAAAGGAGAGCTCCGACACCAAATAGCTTTCAACCGTGCTCTCTAGGTAAGAGTTAAACAAACTGCAGTATGACTAATTTTTGTTTTTATTTATAGCCGTTGAGTCAATTAGCTTGCCGCAAAAAAAAAATTCAATGGAGTTGGATCACCGTAGATCTAGGATGCACTACATTAATTTTATCCGTAGGACCGGTCATTCCCAGCCAGCCATGTTGACATGTTGATGACGTTACTATACCCACCATGTTTCCGAACTCCGTTTTGGGGTCTTTAGCTGTGCGCATGCTCTGGTGTCTCCCCCATGTTTCCGTTGTCAGTTTCGACTTATTAGCGCGTCAATCTATAAGCCAATCAGCGATCGTCACCACCAAAATTGAACATCTAGGTTGTTTCCACATGTAGGTTACCATTGATGTTTTCAAACAACAAACCACTCATATACTATTGCCAGCTCTTACAGAATTGAGTTGGCTACTAGTAGGCTCATCAAACGGTGATCTCTGGACTCAGAACGGTTGGCATGGGACGTGTAAAGCTCAAAACTCGTAAGTAATTGGGTTGAGTATTGTAATAGCGGGGATTGATAACAGGCAGTGACAGAGGTGGCTGCTGGAAATAGAGTTAAAGATAAAATCTATAATGTGATTTGTGATGTGCTCAGATAGTTGCGTACCTGTGATACCCAAACATCTTTTGGGTAATTGGGTAGTTTTTTTGGCTGATCAGATAGTATGTTGGCAGCCTGCACCATGCAGGGTACACTTTTACAACAACATTAAAGTGTACAGTCCACAAAGTGCATTCCCTCTGGCTGGTGTGGTCCTTTAGTATACAACGGCCTGTAATGTGTTCATGATACTGATGAAGTGACTTCTCTGTGCTAAATATTCAATCGCTTGAGGAGTGATGTCAAGGAGGTTCATGTCAAACTGCCCTTCTGATGCTATTACTCAATTGGGTAACCATTCTACCTGAGAAGTGGCACCTGATACCAGAGAAAATGCTACTTGACTCATCACTAAGTGTGACTGATTTTTTTTGTTGAAATGCTCAATTTCTAAGTCATAACTTTCAGGGTATCATTTCATTGGCTTGCCCATGAGAGGCTTGATGAGGTGTATTGGGTAAAAGGCCTAATAACACCCAGTGCATGCCATCATGATGGTGAGTGGTGATGCGGTGAGAATAAGGGTTGAAGTCTTGACCTTGAATGCCAGTGTGCAGCTCTTTATTACAAACAGTCAAAGGCAAATGTTGGGTAGATAATGCCTATATCTATCCTTGCCATTTTCAGTACCTGGGTTGAAATCACGGTTCATGCTTCTTGGCACATTTTTGCATCATATAACAAAGTAATTTTATTTACATTAGTCAAGAAAGCTGGCTCAGAGCACTTTCTCACATGTTTCTGAAGAACACACCAGAAAATCAAAGGATGCGGACAGCGGCAATGTGAGTGCAGTTCCTCCATGGTTATGTTTCATTGGCTGTCACTATGGCAGTCCCTCATGGTGCAGGCTGTAGGAATACTGCATACCAGAGCTTCAGTACCTTGTTCATTGCTTGTTCTTCTACCTTTCATCATGCTCTATCTTCTACCTTTCATCATGCTCTATCTTCATCCACTTTTCATCTGATTTTCTCTCCTTGTTCATGTCTTTCATTTGAAGTCTAAGTTTGACTGAAGTCTGAACTGAGAACCATACCTTCAGCACAGTTAGTAAGAAGGAATATTCAGCGATGATTATTTCTTTAAGGAGTTTAATGCTGACTAATAAATACCTTGAAGACTCAGTTCAAGGGTGATGGGAAATTGGAGGTGTGTGGTGATATGCTAATTACTTATAGATAATGGTATGCGGCAGCTGTACGCTTAATTATTAAAGCTAGCATCGTGACAAGGTGCCATGCCAGAAGATTCCAC
>JAOWAW010133969.1:0-11334 GCA_028565695.1 Nicola tetela
CTGATATCCACACCAGGAGGAACAACCAGTTGGGCATAACTGGTGCTGTGGGTTGGAGTCTGTTGAGATGCGGTGCAAGATACCTGCCCAGACTGCTTTGGTCATCCCTTCCAAATCGCTACTATGTTCATGGATTGCCATCCCGTAATAGGTCTGAAGAGTGTCAATGAGATGATCAGGAAGCCGTCCAATACCTCCAATGGTTTTGCCGTCACTCAGTTTTGTTCCTTTCAAGTCCTTCTTCAGCTTACGTAGGGCTGTACCAATGCGTTTCTGAACATGCCCGATGCATTCTTCTTTCACAACTGGGTGTTCAGGGCCATAAGGGTCAACCTCTGAAACTGCAGAGTACCCTTTGCTATCGCCATCCCCAATGTAGGTCATGTAGCACAAGCCTCGGGCCTGCACAGATGATGTCCACAATGAAACAGCTGCCTTACTCTCCATCGCTGGGGAGGAGCATGTGCAGTTAGCGCAGCAGCTTGGCTGGTGCTGTTCTTCCCACTCAGTAAACATGGCAGGTGTGATCTTTTTCAGCTCTAGTTGTCGCTTTTTCATTTTGCATGCTTGGCAGAACTTGCTGTACACCTCCATGTCAGCGATGCGGCCAGTCTCCCATGCGATACAAGAAAAGACTCCGTACAAAGACGAAAAACCGCGCCTCATCCAGGTTCCATCGAATGTCATTGCCACCGAAACAGGCTGGCCTTCATCAACTTCTTCAGGGGTAGCTTGCAACTGGTGAACCTCTTCAGCAGCTTGAGTCATGCACTCTTATGCAACACTAATGGCAGCATCCCTCAATGCTCGCTGGTGTCGACGGAAATTGTTTTCGTTGAGGGGTCCAGGCATGTCCATCAGTCCACAAATTTTCTTCAGAGAAGCATGGCCTTTGCCAATTCTCCTCATGACCAAAACACTGCGCCTGTTGATGTCAAAAAACTTCCGTTGTGGTTTTTTGTTGCCAAGAGGAAACACTTCTCCACTACCTGAGCAGTTGTCACACTCCGCCATGATCACGGGCACCAGGCCTTCTCTGTCAACCTCACGGATCGTCAACTGACCCACTAAGCAATGCTTGCAGACGCTGACAGTCGAAAAAACGTGTTGTAGCTCCCCAATATTGACGATACGGTTTCCAGGGGGCAGACCGGCTGGTTGGAAGGCTGGGAACTCTTCTTCTTCTTCGGAACAGCTAGCGTCCGGGAAGGAGGGTTCGTCATCTTCTTCGTCAGAACTCTCTGAGAGCAAGACCCAAGAAGGCACTTCCGACAGCTTTCTCGCTGAAGCAGAGGGAGAACTTGGTCCAGGAGAAGCGTCTGGTTCAGATTCACTCTAGCTCGGCTCGTTTTCATCCACGATGGACACAAACTGGTTACCACAAAATTTCTTTTTACCACCACGTCGACGGGCACGACCTTTCCTCTTGTTGCTCATCTTCAGAGGGTAAGAAACTAACTGGAACTAGTTCAGAGCACGCCAAATGCTGAGAATGAAAGCATGCGGGAAGGCCATCGTCTTTCGGTTGCCATTGTTACCATAAGCAACCGATTTTAAGGTGCACAGAGGTACCTTTTCCCCAAACGCGATGAACAGGTTTTCAAAGTTTTTTACCTGTTTTTCTTGAAATCATTCATGAATAGGCCAACTTTGGAGCCTTATAACAGAGTCATTTCTCGGAAAATTCTTTTAAAAGTTTGGAAAACAACAGTTCAACTATCCAGGAAAAGAATGGAATAACAAAAACAATGAATTTCAGAAATTCATTTTTTAGTCATTTTCTGGGGGTGGTCCCACCGAATCGGCGACCCGTCATCCGTTCGCGTAGCATGCAGCTTGTCTCTCCGACGTGGATCGCGTTGCAGGCAGTGCAGCCGATTAACTATACAACGTTGGTTGATTGGCAAGTAAAACGACCGTGTCTCGGTCGTATACTGGCATGGTTCCTGTTACTTACAGCGGGCAAGTTTTGCACTTTGTTGCTTTGCACTGGTACATGCCGGGCGGGTCGGATGTGGTCGTGGATGGAGGCTTCGTGTGGACCAACATATCTCGTAGATTTCTCGGTGTATGCTTAATTGGCTGCCCTGCCTGCAACGCGGTCTAGGTCTGCAAATTCGTTCGCTCCTCAATGCCCTGCAATCACACTAGTATTTTTATTCTATCTAGTGTATCTATGTTCTTTCTTTGCCTGAAGAAGGTCGGAGTTGACTGGCCGAAACGTCGCTATCTAAACACAGTGTGCTGGAGATCAGTGATTTTTTATAATAATTTGTTACCCCGCGAGATATCTGTGGAGAATTTACTACGAAGTTCGTATGGTTGGAACATTAGATGCTAGTACTTAACCTCTAGATATGAACGTATTGGAAGGAAGATAGCAAGATTCAAAACCACGTGGCATTTAACGTTCGAACCACAAAATTCATCACGTACATAGAATACGGGACAATTTCTACCTACCTCTATCTATAAATCACGCTCTATCTAGTGCATGTGTCTATATAATGTTCTTTCTTTGCCTGAAGAAGGTCGGAGTTGACCGGCCGAAACGTCGCTATCTAAAAACAGTGTGCTCGAGATCAATGATTTTTATGATAATTTGTTACCCAGCGAGATGTCTGTGAATATTATTATTATTATTATTATTATTATTATTATTATTGTTATTATTATTATTATTATTATTATTCATCGTTTTGTCCTCATCAGCTAGCAATCTCCAGTATTTGAGACAATTTCAAGCCCTAGAGTGATTACAGTAATGCTCAGGCGTCGCTGCAGGTCTTTTATCTGTTTTAGCATGTTTAGTGGGGTCCCGATTGTTGCCACTGGTGTCATTTGCAAACGTGCTCTCGAGAGGCTTCGAACTCAGCGCTCGCATCCCTGGTGATGTTTCATAAAAAAATTACTTTAATAAAACGAACAACAGCGGGAATCGAGAACCGATCCATTGGGAACTCCATCCAGCAGGGATGGCTGTCCACGATGAGGTTGTACCGTTAATCACACATTTCGTGCGACCTTTAATTATAAAATATATATAAAGCAGGTACTGAGCCAATGGCCATGGAGCGCCGCCTGGGTCGACAACAACGCGATGTGCCTTAGACTTTCGATCAGAGCGAGACGGCATAATGCCACACTAGGGGGTGAAGAGCAAATTAGTATGAATGCAGTGCCAAGTGGAACGAGAAGGGAAGGGGAAGAAACCTACCTGGGGCCATCTCGTATGCAAAGGGGAAATGAAGACATACAGGAAACATAGTGATATCCAATAGTGATGCCCGGTTTGCACCGTCAAGGGGGTCGAGAGGTATTCAGTTAGTGCTACTGTGCACCGAAGATGGATTATCAGATTGCGTGTAGCGGATTATTCTTTTTTCCCACTTGAACACACATAAACTCTAAGGAGGAATTAACGGGTGATATCAATCTTGAAGAAAATTATTGTCCTAAGGAGAGAATTATCATCAATAATTCTCTCTCTTTTTTTGGTGATTGGACGACCAAGCACATTTTATCAACTTCGAACTAAGGGGAAGACTTTGATCGACAGGAAAGAAATAGAAAGAAAAACCAGTGAAGGAAAAATGCAGTCAAGGATCGGAGAGGGCTCGAACCGAGACCGCCCGAGCGAAAGCCGTGCTCCTAACGACTGCGCCACTAGAGACCGCTTGCCATGAGCAGGTGACAAGTGACTCTAGAGCACTTGCATTGCAACTTGCGTCGCACGGTTGCCGCATGCTTTCTTTTGGTATTGAGCTCTTCGAAAACGAGCGGGAAAGGGCTCTGAGGCGCCCATTGAGCTAATCTACGTGGATAAGCCTCTAAAATGACCCCCGGCGCTGGAAATACTGGACGCCCAGTGAAAAGTTCCTCTAGAGCAATTGCAACCCGTATCACACGGTTGTAGCGTGCTATCTTTTGGTGGTGGGCTCTTCGAAAACGAGCGAGAATCGAATTCGAATGGGATCTTCGAATAATTCTCTTTGTTGAGAAAAAATAAGTACTAGTACATTAATGGAGAACTACATGCCAAAATTTTCTTCCAAAAAAATTAGAGCTCTTTTGTCAAATGATAAAGAGGAGAGGATTTGGTGTCTTTAGAGCGACGCTTTCGCGTGTTCCGACCTACTCCAGGCTGCCGACAACATCGATCAGTAACTCGGTGGGCAGACTGCGGCCCTATGATGTGCGTTTTGCTTGGCGTGGCCTCGCCTCCGACAGCCTGTACCCATGTTTCGGGGTCTTGGCACTGTGATTCTGCCTTCACTGCATTGCAGAGCTTCGAAACTTTTCCTTCTTCTTACTCTTATTCTATGAGCCAGAAGTAGGTTTATTATGTTAGAGTTGATGGGCTGCTTTTGTGCGCGGCATGGTTCGTCGTTCTGTGCCAAGCTGTGAAAACGCCAGATAACAGTAAAGAGAAGCGTGCTGCCACAGCTATCCAAAAGACTCAAAGCTGTTGGATGCGTGGCTAGCAAGGTTAAGACGTCTGGACTTTCAGCCAGGGAATAACGACCAGGTTTGCTCCGTGCATTTTACAGCTGAAAGTTTCGAGCAGGACTTGTGGTCTGACTTTGCTGCTTCGGGAAAGCTTACTGGCAAGGTAAAGCCGAAACGTACGATGGGTTCTTATAGGTACTCTTCCTTCACTTCATCTCGGTGGGAGAGAGGATACCACTGCTCGTCAAGTGAGTGCGTACGTTCAAAGAAAAGAGCATGAGGAGGTAAGGCATTATTTTTCATCTTTCTAATGCATTATTTTCACAATTCGTGTAAGAGACGCTGAGTAAATTCGTGTGTGCGTGTACGTGCGTGCACGAGATTAGGCAGCAAAGTACAAGGAAAAAATGTTCCTTCTTTCTTGATCAAAACAGACTTTGGCAGCTGCACTGAGAGAGCACGTGCGAGAATAGAGTTAATTCTAGTTCTCAGGCTTGTGCAAATGATCATTGTTCAGATGGTGAACATGAATCTCAGTCTCAGTCTGCTGCTCACTGCATTCATTATCATGGTCCTGGCCGAATTGTCCTGAACATGTGGAAATCCAAGTCCAAAGGAAACTCACTTTCAGCCCTGGTGTAAACCACCATCATCCTATTGATATAGTAAGGTGTCACTAAATAATTTTACATGTACAAAGTGAATAAGCAAGTGTTCACATTAACATAAACTAGGCAAGTATTTCTCACTGTTTTTAAGACAAAAAAAAACAACAAACAATAAAAGCATGCACGACTGTTTTTTATTTTTATTTTTAAAAATTACTATATATAGCTAGCATGCCGTTCACTGTTTTCATTAAAAAAAAAATGTTACAAGCAGTACATATATCTGTAGAATCAGTTTTTATTAAAAAAAATTTAATATAGAAAAATGACCCACATTTAATTTGTCACTGTCTATTTTTTTCTTTAAAAAATACAAGCCGCTTGTACGCCTTTGTCACTGTTTTGTGGATCTATACATAGTCGTCGATCTGTCATCTGGGCCTATATCATTGACAGCCATGTCTCACTGGTAGGGAGCAGTGTGTGCATGGAGAAGCATGATCTGAACATCATGCCTTCTCAGGTGAAAGGTTACGATCCCTATAGCCTGATCTGGGGTGCATTTTATCAAATCATGTTGGGTTTTCTAATTACGGAAAATAATCACACTGAAGCCTTGTCTATTCTTCTTTCTTTGCTACAGCCAATAGCATCTCTGTCTCTCTGCTGGCCACAGACCGTGCTTTTTCAAATTAAGCCTCAATATTTGCTCAGATCCCACTCCAGGAATGCTTGTCACATTGCCAATGCAGCGCACGAAGGAATAACTTTTCTTCTTCCAATAAACCAATATACGAGCCGTGTGTACTAGCTGACAGTGCCCAATTAGTTGTAGATTCCTGCACAAAAGTAACAAACAGAATTGCTGCTGTAATGGATCATAGTAATACTTTTTTGGACTGGGCATTGTCACTTGTAACCTAACTTGTCTGGCTATGACTAACCCAGCTCCAACAGCAATTCTTGTGGGGTTTGTGATTCTTTACCCTTACTGGTGTTTCATTCTATTTGAATAGATATATTATGTATAAATCAAAATTATTGTTCATGTGTAGAGCAGTGTACTGATTGTGGCATGATGATAAAAAAGCGCTTTGCAGTCAGGCCATGAGACAAAACACTCAACTGAGACGACAGACCATGCTTTGGGGCTAACTATGTTCACTTACCTGTTGATGAAGGCATCTGCGCGCCCTCAAAACTGAGCATACGCGATCACGGCAATCTGTAACACTGAAGGACGAAGAAAAACAACAGCAAATTCTGGGTGCTCAGTGACGCACCGTGTCCCTGGTATATCGGCAATCAATATCTTCGCAGCAGGACATTCTAGGCAGCAGAAGCAGTAAACTGGCCTAGTCCTTGGCCCACAGTTCTCGCAAGTGCACCACCTTGTATGACCAATTAACTCGCGAAAACCCGACAGTAGAACAGTCTTGGTCGACTGGACTTGTTTCCTGGTCTCGTCGTCCGTCGTCTGCTGGCCGTTCCGGCTGCCTACATGTGTCCTGCCTCACTCTGGGCTCAAACCGATAAGGTTTCAGACTTGCCATATCTAGTATGGAAATAGGAGACTCCTCCATTCTGCAAGGAGATCAAGTCTCAACTCGGAAGAAACTCGCGATCATTGCTGGTCGATGTCAGGTCACCTGCCCCTGCACCTGGCGATCGGAAAGACGGTCCACCCTAAACACTATGTACGTCGGCGCCTGGGAGAATTTCACCCCGAGCGACGGACAAATCTTCCCCACTGAGCATGGGCTTCCTGTCGATCTCAGCCAGATTCGTGGTGAAATTTCTTTTTCTTTCGCTTTAGACATCTTGGGGCTAGAGATTTTTTGGGAGAACATTTTGGCATGCAGTTCTCCTTTAACTTCTTCGCCCTTGGCATTAGCGGCCATCATTATTTCCTTGGATACAAGCCGAGGCTTTTAACTCCGAATTATTCGCCGAAATTGCCTCGGGCTCAGAAGTTAATTTATACGTATATAGCACGTAAAATGTTTCGCCCAGTTGAGCACACACGGTCGCAGGCCACAACTTGTGGTCTGACTGACAAACCGCATTCAACAAGGGGATTGCGCTAGATTGTCCCTTGTGAGCGACTGCAGCACAGCGGGCGAAACGTGGGCTATAGGACCCGATGTTGTTGATGACGCCTGCCTGTGCTTGTAGGACCGCCTGCCTTCATTCATGTTTGCTTTTTACGTATATCAAGCCCCAAGTCTCCGCAAGATCGAGTTCTCCGTCCGATTCCTGATCATGATCGTTAAGTGACAGGGATGATGTATCGCTGCAAAACGTATGTAGTACTGCTTCCTCCTCCTGGTTGGTTGGCGGATCAGAACGTACAACGTACATGTATGTTATAGCTAGTTGATGGCTGCAACAAAAAAAATATGGTCAATTAGGTATGTAAGGGCACTGAGA
The DNA here is from genome assembly GCA_028565695.1 of Nicola tetela. NCBI lineage: Eukaryota > Metazoa > Porifera > Calcarea > Clathrinida > Clathrinidae > Nicola > Nicola tetela. The sequence goes on from JAOWAW010133969.1 coordinate 7,488, forward strand.
GCAGTGAAGAAGAAATTTAGAGGAAAATTACTCCTCGTAGGCTTATTGCCAGGGCCGTATACAAATGCACACCTGTCCGAAAAATGAAAATGCTACATACACTACAAGTATTAATTTCTAGACCAAAACAGCAACTTTCCACAAATCGAAATGCTAGCTACTGACAGGAAGAGGTGTCAATAAAGAGATTGAAACGACTTTTTTACAACTCACCCCAATCTACTGAAGACAACAGAATACTTTATTAGACACTCTTAAGGTGAGACGAAATGGTGACTAAAACAACGGCAGCACATTTCGGAGTCTATGCCTTCACCAGTTGCACGGAGATGGTTGTTGGCAGTTTTACGGTGTCGGGCAAGTGTTTTTCTCCATGACCTTGCTATGGAGCATGTGGCATCGACCAGAAATCATACGGACTGGAAGGCATCATCTTTCGCAGAACGTTACTCCGCTGTGCATACGAATGCCAAGCCTAACATCAAATTTGAAGTGTTACCGCATGAACGGAGCACATTGCGACTGCACATCGAAAGGGCATTGGCAATCAAAGAGCTGAGACCCTCACTCAATCGACGCCGGGAGGACCTTGGAACAGGTTTTCTTGTGTAAAAATCCCTACCTACACAAGCGCACGTGCGCCAATTCCTTACACCTCTTTTTACCGATCTTATCACGTCACACCTCCACATTAATATTTGCACTCACCTACCGTCCTTTTTAAAAACGATTAGCCTGGGAAAAATTGTGAGATTCTCATGTCAAACGGAAGTGTCGTGCAACTGATGAAGGCGTAGACGCCAAATTGTTTTGCCGTTGTTTTTAGTCATTTCGTCTCACCTTAAGAGTCAATAATACCTTAATCTGTTGTCTTCAGTGTCAATAAACATTTGTCGTCATAATCACTACAGCAAGCATTTCACACGGAAAGGGCCGTTCGCACCTGTGTCAAGCAAAAAACGAGAAAGAAGAACAACAGGTTGAATCATATGCACTCGCCGGCATTCTTTCATTTTCATCGTCATTCATCAGTGGGGGGATCAGAGAATTCTTCAACAAGCCTACCGACTGAAACATTTTAATAGCACTCGACAGAGCCCCTTAATTATATTTTTAATATTCAGGCTCTTAGAATAATTGGAAAGACTTCACCTAGTCCGGTAGGCCGGGAAGCTAGGGCCATGTCTATGGTGCTGGGTAATTGTAAGGCCGTGTAAAAGCCCTCGATTAGGGAAAAACGGGCTACTGGCCAATGCACGTTAAACATACATGTATATTCACCTTTAAGTTTACAAGTTTTTAAATATAAGGCTAAGTACTCGCGCCCCTCCCCGGTTTTGGAACTTGACCTTGAGCGAATGCGTATACCGGTAGTCTACTCTCCGTTGAGAACAGGGCATCAGTAACAAGAGACGACAGCTGAGTTCAGCCATGCTGAATGAAAACTGACAATTCCACAGGGACTTTCGATGGAGCAAGGAAATCCAAAATTAAGTCGTGGATAGTTTGACGCTGAAAAGTCATCACTATTTGCCCTATCCCCTAAGCAGGATAAAGGCCTCATCAACATACACATATACCTATTTTCAGACCATCATGATCATCATGCATATGATCAGGAGATTTTTATTCTGCAGCGTTGACTCGGCCGCGGCCCAAGGTGTATCATGGGCCGATCACATGCCAAGTTGCTGTGGGGGCGTCAAATTTCATTAGGTGATGCAAGTATCAAGGATGGTACAGTATAGACAGAATCATGTTAAAACTCATGCACTCTTTAAGAGCAGAACTCGCTGAATCTTGTTGAAGTAGTCCAAGCTCAGCGCTGAGGTGTCGAAGCGGTAAATCGTTGCCGCGCCTATTGCTAGCAACTCTCGCTTCATTACTGCACTAGGAAGTTATACGTAGCGGTACAGCTCTGCGAGACTGCTGGGTCTGGAGCTCATCTGCAGAAATCGGAAGTATCGAAAAGGGTTTTCAGCTCCTGTTGTGTCGGAATGCTTCCGGCAGCAGCTTATCTTCGCCGTCCGTTTTCGTCGGCGAGGTGAACATCTGAATACGACCGCTCGCCTGCCCTTCTCAGCTTTCCCGGCAGCGCGGCGCGCGACAGTAGCACAGTGTGCTACCGACTATCCTCGGAAAGTGGAAGCCGTCGCCATGTCAGAGTAAGCTCCTTACTATGTGTTGTGCCAGCGCTGGCTGGAGAATCGCATATCAGTTTACCGCGTGTACTTGGTAATATTTATATAAAGAAAATTCAGACAACTGCAAGCCTAACGTTGGTCGAAAAATGATCTGTTGTGTTCATTCTCTGTACTTATCTCTAAAGAACTCTGGCAGTTCTGTGGTCGTTCAGGCCTATCAGCTCATGATCCTGGGCAGGTCAGAAAGATCATTCTTATACCTGCCAGTGCCTACGGGTTTAATCTGTGTGCTTTACGTGGTAATAAGAACGACCGCGGTCATCTAGGATTGCAGAAAAATGACCTCCTTTGCTTCTGTGGGTGTTGCTTGGGAATTCGTACTGCCGAGGTGATAAAGGGCAGAATTGATTGTCAGAGCCTCGTTCTAGATAAAACTAGGACAAAGGGTACTCGGTCCCTGTGATCCCTTCCGATCTCTTTTGATCTGATTTGGTGGTGGAGTTATCCCTCGCTATAGCGCTGTACATGTCAATGCGGCCTGTGCGAAGTCATGATAATCCACTAGCACTCATTGCTGGGAAAAGGTACTAAGCCGCAAGTAAGCGGCCACTGAACGGTCGTCCAACACCGGTACCGACCACGTACTTACTGTAATCTCCATTACAATGTAAGTAGACAAAACAAGCGACGATAGAGCCGTTAGGTTCAAGGTAGCTTGAAGTTTCGTACGCATCTGAGCCAGAGTTATATCGATCGGTCGTGATATCGCAATTGGTCCGTGGACGTGGTTGAACCGAGTGGCTTCACATGCGGTTTTCCCCAACGATGATTGACAAGTTGTACAATAGCCACGTGCACTAGCGAAGGCAAGCACTGACAAGCGTTATTCGACATGCTCCACAGCCAAAAGCACAAGTGATCCCAGCGATACCTAATTTGTACAACACACTGGAAAGTGGCGTGAGGTGCTCGCCATGACGTACTTCTGACGAGTATAATTGTAATAATTAGAATCGCGCCATTGAACGAAACATTTGCACGTCGCTGGCGTGCCGTACGCGTCGAGAGTACGAGTCAGAGCCTAGGTAGCAAGATCCTTAGTGACTGTTTGATCGCTTTGAGCGCCTAGCGCGTCAAATGGGAGTAGATCACATTACAATGGGAGACACGCAGTACAAAATTTGTCCTGAGTACGAATTTAAAAAATAATACGTATTTTACTACGGACGACCCCTTATCGAACGAATTAGTCGAATATTTTCTGTTCTGATCGTGCTGATAATGCTGGATATATTAGTATGCTAGTATACCGGTATTCATATGCAGAGTATAATATTATTACCATTCTCGCGGTGAGGGATAAAATTGGCATGCACTGTCAAAGTGAAACTGTACATAAGATAGAGAGTGCTCATTGGTCAGCAGAGACTGTTCCCAAACCAAAAGCAGCAATGCTGCATGCAACAGTGTTTTGTTGATAGCGTGAGTATATACAAAGAGCATGTAAATCACCCACCAGGATTTAGTATGGTGGTTTTTAAATGCAGGGTCAGTGTGTCAATAGATCATCTTCTGGGGACTGACATCACACAGTTTAAATGATCACATAATTATATGGCCCTGTTGGAATATTTGATATTCAATGATTTGTGAATATTCTAATCCAAGACCCAATGCATGAATGATCGTTTGAATATTCAACC
>JAOWAW010133980.1:2500-11333 GCA_028565695.1 Nicola tetela
ACACGCAAATGATAACACTTGGAAGAACATTTCACACGCTGCAGCTAGAGTTTCTTTTTTATTTATTGGTCCTTTTGACCTGTACCATGCAGGTCTTTGTCGACTGATTGCATTTGGTCTGTTTGTGAAATGTTTTTCTGCCATAGTGACAATACATCTGCCAAATTGTAGCAGTTAAGCATTGCTTACGTGAGCAGTTGCTGCCATTCCCAGTGAAGCCAATGTTGCAAGTACACGTGTAACTACCATCTGTGTTGTTGCAAGTGGCATTGCCATGGCAGCTATCCATTAACTTACATTCATCAATATCTAACAGAAAAGAGAGAGATAGTTCCATAGGGAGGTCAGTTTGGCGTATGCATTAAAGCACCTGACTCTGACCTCTGTGGGTACTGGGTTCAAATCTGCCACTGGCCACACATGTCAGAAAGGTTTGCGGTTTCTTCCTTGTCTATATCTGAGGGTTTCCTCTGGGTTCTCCGTTTTCCTCCCTCTCAAATCAAAACAGAAATTACCCTGAACATTCTAAGCAGTTATGCAGCAGGTGATTCCCTACTGCCAAACTTGTCATTGCTGCAGGGTGAGCCCAGCTAATTGGGTGGGAAGGGTTGTGGTTGTCCATCCAAATCCGTGTACCTATAATAAAACGTCACCACAATGGCGGGGCTGGTCTGGGAGGACTTCCATGACACTGCTTGACTGAACAGGCAAGTGATTCAAAAAGAGAAAAAAATGCCATATACACACTTATGTAAGACTTCTGTAAAACAATACTCCCATGTAAACTTTTGTGCAAGATTTCTTAAAGGAAGACAGAAGCAAAAAGATGGTGAAGAAGCAACCTGGTGCACAATCAAAGTACAATCTACTGTTGATTACCTTCACTAGGCCCACCAGGGAGTGGTGGGCTCCTCCAGCAAATATTGGGTATGTCAGTGCATTACACAAATTGACTGTTTACATACTATTCTGTATGAGCGGGTATAGCGTACATCTCCCTAGTGAAATGGTCAGCTTGTCTCTGTATGCAGATAAGCTGCCCATATGTCCATGAGGCCATGCCTCACCTATAAGTAAGAGGATATGTTTCTCCTACTGCCGTCAACCTCCTTAAGATGCCAATATTTCGTTGGCCCTGGGCTCAAGATGCAGTTCATTGGTAGAGCCTGCAAGGATTCCATGTGTGTTCACTACTTGTTATGAGATTGTCCATTTGAATTCTCACTAAATGGCTCAGTGTGTAAGAGGATAATGAAAGTAAAGGCATGAGTACTCAATTTGTTGTGACATGTGAAATGACTATTCGCTCAGATTGACTGGGCTATGGTGAATGCAATTATTCATATACCCAAGCATTGTGTTTCTACTCACCTGTACAGTTTGGTAGTGTGCTGTTCCACTGACTGGTGGACATGCATACCTGCACAGCATCTCCCTCCAATGCATATCCTTCATCACAATCAAATCGAGCCAGAGAGCCGTATTTAAAGGAATTGGCATTTAATGAACCGTTTGTTGGGCTCCCTGGGTCACCGCAATCCACCACTGGAAATACAGTGAATAGAAAGTGTGTTTAAGATGGTGTAAAGCTGAATAAAAGAGCATGGAGGTCTTTTTTCCCTTCAGCAATATGGTGGCAAATTAACCTGGCTCCCAAGCCACAACAGCAACCCCTTTTACTCTCGTCTAATCTCAAGTGTTCTTGCAGATGTACCTTGCCTCCTATCTGTCTACTTGGGATTGCATTCAGGATTATTGTGCAATTGTGTAACTCTTTCTTCTAAAATGTTTTTTTCAACTTGTGGTCACCTTACAAGTTTTTGCACACAAAATGTTTCTGTCAGCCCATGCCACTTACGGTCTGGCTCTCCAAGACTGTCAGTGGTGGTGGAGGTCTGACTTGTTGCCTGACTGCTTGCTGTTTGAACTGTACCATGAATGGCAAGAGATAGATAGATAGATAGATAGATAGAGAGAGAGGGAGAGAGAGAGAGAGAGAGAGAGAGGGAGAGGGAGAGAGACAGAGACAGAGAGAGAGAGAGAGACAGACAGACAGACAGAGAGAGAGAGACAGAGAGACAGACGGACAGACAGACAGACAGACAGACAGATAGACAGGCAGACAGACAGACAGACAGACGGACAGAGACAGAGACAGAGAGAAAGAGGGAAAGGGTGAACAAAGACAGAGAGGCAGAGGCAAAAAGAGAAACAGAGTTAGACAGACAGACAGACAGACAGACAGAAAGACAGACAGACAGACAGACAGACAAACAGACAGAAAGTAACACAAATGAAAACACCCACAAGATCTATTCCTCGAATTACGTAAGATAAAAATGAAGGCGAATGTCAAATGCTTGAGATGCCTCTCTATTCCCTCCAGAAAACACTCACATTTTCAACAAATTTACAGGCATTATTACAACCAGGAACTGTTCAAGGGACTACAACTATTATTATAGTGTATTATGACAGTATTGAGTTTAGTTTGGTGGAAACAGGTGACTAAATATTTCCCATACATGCCGCACTGAATTTCGCTTCATTTTCATGACTTTTTTCTGCTGGAAGGTTTAACAGAAAGAAACAGGCTATCCGATTATATGGATGTATGTGGATAAGCAAATAAGCGGCCATTGGTCAAACTGTGATAACTTTGTGACTGAGACACTGACAAGTACATCCGGTGGACATCAACGAATGGCTCCTGCATGATATAGCTGCTTCCAAAAAATGCAAGTCACATAGACTACGCAAACCTATAGCAGAATCAACAAGAGGTTTCACGATGTGTCAAGAGGACTGGATGACATACCAACTGTTGTAGCCATAGTAGACTGTGTTGTTCTCCGCTGTGTTCCATTCATATGAACTGTAGAGCATAAAAACATGACGCAGTTGCTTTAATGATAAACGTTACTGAAAGTGTCAATTTGATTCACCATAAACCACTTGAACTTGGAGAATGTAGAAATGATCTTCTAAAGCCAAGAGGATTTATATAAAGTATATCATATAATTTGGGATTCAAGTTGATGGGCTGCTGAAACTGAAACAATTCAAAGGCAGAAACAAAGGCAAAGTTCAGAAGAAGCAGAAGGAGGAGGAGGAGGAGGAGGAGGAGGAGGAGGAGGAGGAGGAGGAGGAGGAGGAGAAATGTAGCAATTGTTTGCAGTTGTGGACTTTTGACTGATTGATTTACTGTCCGTTGTTGGAACTGAAAACAAAATACGAAAAAAGACAAGAATGTTGTGTCGACTATTTAGAATAATCGGACCAGTATCTTAAATTCTTAATGCCTCTGAGTTTTGCCACACAATTTTGAGTTTCCACATTGTGTTATGTGCAACCAAGTCATGGCAATCCACGATCATTCGTATGCAGACTTGATTTCAATGAGGGAAAGAAATTTGAAAGTGTGTTATTGGACAGCAATCTCAAGGAACATGCCACATTGTCTTAGTCTAGGAAATGGGATGGGATTGTCCCTTTATGCTCTGCTCACATGCTAAGAGCAAAGAGCAGGACAAGCTTGAGTTTGATGGAATTCCTTCACTTTTCGCCTCTTGCAAAACACACGCACACATTTTCAACTAACGCACACACACATTTTCAACCGACACACACACACACACATTTTCAACTGACACACACACATTTTCAACTGACCCATATACACACATTTTCAACCAACACACATACACACATTTTCAACCGACACAAATACACACACTCATTTTCAACCGACGCACACACACATTTTCAACCAACACACACACATTTTCAACCAACACACACACACACACACACACACACACATTTTCAACCGATGCACACACATGTCGAGGTTGTGTTGTGATCATGGCAGTTATCAAGAGTGTGGTAGCTATCAGTAGTCAATCCAAAGTGCTGATGAGTGACACATCACTACATGCTCTACTTTCATAAGCCACGAAAACAGACAATCAACACAGACTTGATTACCAAGAGAGAAGGGGAAAATTAAAAACCGGGTCAAATCAGAAAAAGCTCACAGAACATTGCATATGCACTCAAAGTTTCATCACAAGCAACTCATGTTCACAAGTTGAATTTGAATTTATTGTTTTCAGGATTCCTTAACAGTGGGCTAGCCCCTGATCTAAAGGGTCTCCGTTCGAATTGAAAGCAATGGACAAGAAGAGAGAGGTAGGGATGTGGAAAAAAATAAAGAAGAAAAAATCTCGAAGGACAGACTAGGGAGAAGGATCAAGAACTGAGGAGAGGTGGGAGCCGTTATGAAATAAAATTGTGGTGTGGGGCAAACTTAAATTGAGTCCAGTGCTCTTCGAGTGCAGATTTAAACGTATGGGTGGACGTTATAGATTGAATGTTGATCGTCTGTGTTCAAAAATAAAATAAATCCATACTCTCACGAAGACAGCCTGATAAAGAGGACAAAATCAGTGGCCGTCGTGCACATGCGTGACTTATCTCACAAGAGGAGAGAAGCGACCTGGTTTAATAGAATTCGTTCTCTCTTCTGCTCCCACTAAAACAGATACATCGTCAACCAAGCACGCTGTGACAAACAGACCAGTGGACGCTTGGGCGGCAAACTGTGACAGCGCAAAATCTGACATTCACAGTTTAGCTGCTGTAAACTGGCTCCAACTACACGCATGTGCCAGCGTCTGTGCGTGTTGTGTGTGTGTGTGTGTGTGTGTGTGTGTGTGTGTGTGTGTGTGTGTGTGTGTGCATGCGTATGTGTGGTGCGTGTGTGTGCGCGCGTGTGTGTGCGTGCGTGTGTGCGCACGCGCTCAGGCGCCCGCGCGTGTGTGCTTGTTAGTAGTGGTGGACCAGTACTGTTAGTGGGCTTCTCGTGTGAATTTTCTTGTCTGCTTTTCTTCCTCTCTCATCCTTTCATCGATTGCCCACGTATCCCTATATGTCAAACTCAGACACTCTATTTTTCTCTCTCTTTGACACACATTTTGACACACAGTAAAGCTGAGCTCTTCTTAACATGGCCAGCCTCCCGTCAGAATATTGTACCTGTGTTTGAAGCTGGTGACGTGGGAGGTTGACCCAACGCGCATGCTACTGTGCAAATCAAACCTATCCCTGTACAAACGACGAAATCAATCAAATCAGTCATTGTGAGCCCCTCACGAAAACATTTTCACAGTCAACCTACACCAAAAAGCCGTTTCTCTCTGCCTGCGCCACGCCATTTCTCTTACTTCCGTGCCTCCTTTCTGTCTCGATGGTCCTGAGTACTCTTGAAAAGTTTGGCGCCCCGGCTGCAAAATCAAGTCGTGAACACCGTGATGGTCGCAGCCCTGTTAACGAACGTAGCTTGCTTCATGATCAGTAGAGAACGTTCACCGATATGACGTCTTACGCTCCACGTGTTGCGCCTCGACAGTGAGTGAAAAGGCGGACGAAGAGAAAGCTCGTCTACAACATGCAAGTTGAGTCCCACTCCAACGGCTGACGTTGGCGCAGTTAACGGTTTAGAGACGACTATCCATGAGTACCGATCGTGAGGCTTTCGGCGATATCCTGCGCTGCGAGCACAGCCTCGCCACAGGGGCGGTAAATCTGTGGTTGTACAGACACGTGATCACGACAAACCTGACCACCCGTGTACTGGGCCGTACACGGAGAGTGTCGCGTCCGGAGTTGATATCATTAGCGGCATCCCGCCCTCTATCTGGTGCATGCCGTGAGTACGTGATACTGCTGAGTCCACATACTAGTAGATAGATAAAATTTACCGTTTGATGGCCGTATGTGGCCAAATCTAGACCAGAGCCTCTTGGGGGACTCCATGGAGCCCAGCCTACAGCGTTACCGCTATACCTCGAAAGCCCCGACTTCCTCATTTCCTTATCCACTCAATCGTGGATCTACATGTCTATTAGGCACCGTACACGCGAACAAGCGGGCTGACAGTCTACGAAGCTTCGATCGCTTCGCTCATCTCTTCTTGTGATTTCTGAACAGGCGGAAGATCTGAAAAAGTGGTACTTACGTAAACTGACGATGAAAAAACAGCAACCGCCAGCTCCTCGCATGTTCGTTGCCGGGAAAGGTCGACGTCGCCAAAGCTATGCTCCAGGATTTCACCAATATAGATTGCCAAGAAGAAGCCGCGAAGGTCAACGGCGCTCTTCTCGAAGCTGAAAATCATCCCGCTTGGCTATTAAGAGTTTTATATGCCTCTTTTCAGGCTATAATATTTAAGGGTTTGCGTCCTCCAGCTGTCCAGAGGATTTTCCAAAATCAGTGTCACAAATATAACACGCGTGGGCAATGCACATCGGCCATTCTTCCTCGAAGAGCTCTACGAAAGGCACTAAAATCCGGGTTTTCATTTCGGTCAGAAGTTCTAGGTCTGTTCATTCATGTTTAGCTGAATTGGGATGAGCACACGTTAACTATGTGACAACAAAAGCAGCCTCGTAAAATTGCAGCAATGCGAAGGGCGGGTAGCTAGCCTGCTACTTATTGAAAACAGCATAATACTGTGTTAGTGTGTCAGACCTGACGTATGGATCCAAAGCATTTTCTTCACTAGCAAGTTTGCTATCTACCGAGTGAAAGAGACCGACTAATGCGAGTCAGCAGTATGGCCTTGCGTGCTATTCTCAATCACGCTAGCTCCTCCTTGGACTAGAACCCAACCATGGCTGTCATCCTTGAAAATTTATTCTCTTCTGAAGCTGTCTGAAATAAAATTCAGTGCTATCTTTTACATAAAGAAATTGATCAGTAAGTTACTATGGTAACGGTATAGTTGTAGAAATCAGGGTAAGAGTACTAGCAGTAAGTTTGATCACAAGGCTCTAAGACCTCTCTAGTTAATCCATTTAGCCGGTCAGGTTCTGTTAGCCGAACTTATTACTAGCTCATTCCTATCGAATGAACTCCCTTCACTTCCCGCTCTCATTTTTTAGATTCGTTAGTTTTCCTTCAATAGAGGAATGGTTTTCACTTAAAGCACTTCATGCAGGGCTGATTTACATTGTTGGGGTACTGGTGGTGCCAGTTGTAGTAATAGCACATGGACGGATATGTAATCGGAGCGGTGAGGCCAGATTAGAAGTCAGCGCACGAGGTGTTTGGGGAGATCGCTTAGGACGTGCGCGCATACCTTTCTTGATGTATGAATCTTTTCCCTGTTGCACGAGTAAAATATTATTAATGACTTCCTTGGCATCGACGAATCAGCGCCATGAGAGGGAGAAGCGACGAGCTTATGCGCAGAAGGTAGAGACAATGGAAAGCGGTCATCTATAGCGTTGGTCTAGTCGGTGACCGGAGCAATATGGAAGGCAACCACTGTCTTTCACAAACGACTTGCTGGACTAATCTCAGAGAACCATCAGACGAACTATTCTACCAGGATGGTTTGGGTGAGAGCTCAATTTAGTTTTGTTGTTTACGCTTTCGTGCGTGGAAACTCAAGCAGAGTACCATTTCACCTCTCGGCAATCAGCAGACCATTGAAGTTATTGTGTGTTAAGCTAAAATTGTTTAACTAATTAGTCGAATTTGTTGCAGTGGGTTAACCTGTTGAACTGTTTGGAGATCATTTTAGTGGTTATACCTTCAAACTATTTTCTACAAAGTCCTTTCTCGTATTGTGTTCGATTGCTTCGTTGGTTCTTTTGTTCCCTGGTTAGTAGAATGACATTCTCTACTAAGTTGTATTGTGTTGCATCCACAAATCGTGTCTTCATAAACAGGTTTTTTCCAGTAGTACCTCTACCCTTATATTTCATACTCTTTGTGGTTTTCTCCTCGAGTTTGTCAGTACGATAAATGGTTTTCTTATATTTCTGTTTTACTGTATTGTGTTGTATCTGCATGCGCAAATTATAATTAAGAATGACTCTATGTGTATTGGCGTGGCCATGGGACATGTGAGCTAGTATCAAATCACTTCAGCCTGTCGCCTGTAGGTTTCCACTGTAACCGTAGTGTACATCTGAAGAACTCTCATTAACTAACCGAAATTAGGAACAACTGATTGCGATAAAATTGTGAATTGGTTCTACCGCAAAATGAACAGCGTTAGAGAAGTACTTACGGAGCGTTATGTATCCTTTCGTGCTGTATCAGAAAAACGGTTAACTGCTGACATGTCTGATGAGTAGATTACCGTACCAAACGTCTGTCTTTTTCGTCGTGATTGGCCCGGATCGACTTGGTGACGATGGAGCAGAGCAGAATACATTTATGCTCGTCATAGTTTGAAGATCAAGTTTCTATCCGGTGTGTTTGGTCAGTGATAATTTTTTTTACTTCTCTTTGTTTGGCCCTGTGCTTCAGGTACATTCTTGAGCTTGGACTTTTTCCTTCATCATGAATATAATTGGTCTTTAACAAAAACCGTACTTGTTCTTGTCTTTTGAAGTTCGTGTAAAAGTTTTATTTAATCAGGTTTCCGATTGCTCTTCTTTTCAATTTCGTTGTTTATAGATCGAATGTCTGATCAGTAAGATGAAGTAATAGACATTCATTAAATCCAATGTTTCACCACCAACAGCTAATTAACAAAAGCATTCTTCTCAACATGTCAGGTGTATCCGATTTCCAAGTGTGCGTGGAGAGTACGGTAGACTCAAACTTGAGCAAAGAAAAGTAGGCAGCGGTTTATTATATTAGCCGACGTCAATCACCAGAGTCTCCCTTCCTCCACATGCCGACAAGGAAGACCGTCTGACGTACACATTCATTAAGTTATGAGAAGAGACTAAAAGGATATCTCAGGTACATTAATGTCTGGTCCCGGCCCCGCGACCGAAAATGGCGACCACGTCATACAAGGGTTGAGCTTCGC